>WOVY01000963.1:0-35325 GCA_013436015.1 Rhipicephalus annulatus | reverse complement strand
ATCCATATATACCTATATATATAAGTGGTTATAACAGAAGAAAAGAAGAGAAAAGTGCCGACCCGTAACTGTCCTCCTTGCAAAGGACCCTCAACAGGTCAGCACAGAATGGGTATGGGGAATAAAAGATATAGGGAGGGTAAGATTGGAGAAGAGAAAAAAAAAGAGATGTGAGGGTCATTCGATCTGCTTCCCGGAATGGACTCAAAGCCCCCACGCGCACGCGCAGCTGACTAGGAAAGCTCTCAAGGGCCGGAGAGGTATCGTCACTGAGAGGAGGCCAACGGGTTGGATTGAGCGCGATCGTAGAAAGCGCGTTAAGCACTCGCCCAAGCGCGTAATCTCTGTACGGAAAAAATTGTGGTCTGTAGCACTCGCTTATAGGAGTACAGTAGACCTTGATGGGGATGGCACTAATGTTCCTTCAGGTCACAAGCGCTCAAATAGCACAGAAGTCTTGAGGAAGGTGATGAGGGCAGCTTGCGCGCATCACCAGGCATGCATGTGCACGGGGAAAGAGAATCACATGAACAGTGGTGGTGGAGAGTCCCAGTTTGCTGTAAGCATCGAAGAGTGATCTGCGCACGTCCAAATACTCCTCATACTCGAAGATAATGTGGTGGAGCGTTTCGGGCTGCGGGCAACGACGGCAGTTTGGGTCTCCCCGTTCCGGCTGTGAACCGTATGTAAACCCGTTCCGCCGCGCGGTAGCAGCCGATGCGCAGGCGAAGAAGCAGGGCACGCTCCTCTCTCAAAAATCCAGTTTTCGGGAGTAGGCGTGGTGGCTGCCCTGCCGTAGCTCGTGGGTTCGGGTGGCGAGCGGTGACGGAGCATCGTGTGCGAAGCGGCGCTACGTCGAATGTGTTCATTGCTGTAGTCACAGGGGTTCCCGGAGAGTGCACATCCTTAGCGAGCTTGTCGGCGCTTCGTTGCCGGATATTCTAATGTGCGCTGGTATCCATTGCAGCACAAGATCACACCCGAGGTCCTGCACTGCTTCGAGCTTTCACACGATGCGCGGGGCAACCTGAGGTCTGCTGGACAGCAGCACGTGGAGAACAGCACATTGGAGAGCAGCACTTGAGTCCAAGAGAACGGCAGCCGACGTACAGGGTACTAAAAGGGCAGTGAAGCGGGCAGCAGCTTCCGAGTGACTCTGGCGCATGGCCAGCGGCGGCGGCGCTGCGATCGACCAATCTTGAAGAGGAGCACGCGAAATGTAGCATCCACTGCGACGCTCGCGCGTGCTTGACGCGCGCTGTAGCTGTGCTTCAGATGTTTGCGCCTAAGCACTTCACTTATTTAGTCTGTATTATCTGCTAAGGACCAGAAACTACAAGACAGATTGGTTTTTCCCACAGATGTAAACGCATTTTGGGAAAGTACTGGCGTCTTGAATAGAGCCAACCTCTCGAAAACACGGACACTTTCTATCGCAGTTGAGCCCCATTAGAACATTTTTGCAACCGTTTTAACAATCAGGATCTAGTTTGTTTAGCCCACAGAGTTTGAAAGCGCAGGCGGATCTCTGATAGAGAGCGAGTAGATTCAGATCTTGGGTAATCGTAATAGGGATGCCGTGTGAGAGGAGCATGAACGTAGCTAGTCGCCACAACTATGAAACGCGCTCATTCTCTTGCAACCCCTGTCAACAGCATAGTATGCAAGGCCTGAAAAAAATTTTTTCTAAATGATCGCGAAAATGAACGTCACGCAGAATCAGCTGTACTCGTTGCTGAAACAGCTATAATAAACATTCGTGCACGAATTTGAACAGCCATAT
Organism: Rhipicephalus annulatus; assembly: GCA_013436015.1. Taxonomy (NCBI): domain Eukaryota; kingdom Metazoa; phylum Arthropoda; class Arachnida; order Ixodida; family Ixodidae; genus Rhipicephalus; species Rhipicephalus annulatus. The sequence goes on along the minus strand of WOVY01000963.1, from coordinate 33,542 downwards.
ACGCCCACAGCAACAATTTATTTTGAAAAGGACACTGAAATTTACCAATAGAAATCGTGCCCCAAACGCAAGTCAAGCAAGCTGAAAAAGAGGACTAGCACACCACTGATGCAAAAAAGCCAAGTGGGAACTTGCTTAAACTGGCGGAGCAGCCGATTGTATTTATAGTGACCGTGCACGCTGCGGCGAGCAGTTAAACGAGCTACAGCATTTCACAATATGGACATAAGGTCATGGTCTCTGTAATCTGTGATTTAATAGTGACAATACATCACAGAATTTGAGAACACACACATGAGGCAGTAGGGCGCAGGGCATTGATATATGAAATTGTTTTTCACACTAACGTAATGAGAACATTACCCTGTAGTAGGTAGAAAAACAACTGAACTACTATACAAAAGGGAAGCCGCTTGCTTTGATCAGCAAATCCTCACAGCTGGCAAGGTAAATCTCAGAAAATAAATAACGGCACGCGAGGCAGGCAAAAGCATAATGCATGTTAAGAGAGTTGCCATGCATCTAGTTTAGCCTGCTTAGTTTGAGGTGCTTGGCTGAATTACGTTTTCCTTAGCAGATTTGACTTATTCTCGCCTTTCACAAAAAAGTGCAGTCGCATAGTAACGTAAAACCCAACAATGCGTGCTGTTAGGCTCTTGGTGTGAATTTCACAGCCAACCTGCAATGGGGAAGCATGATGAATCATGTGCAACACATCCATAACACAGTTGCTAAGAAGTTTGCGTCCACTGAAGCAGTTTGTAAACACATCTTCAAGACGTGAGATGAACTTCAGCAGTTTAAGTGAGGGGTAATGCAGGCCATCCCAGGTCGATGTGCTTGATGAATTCTGCTGCAGGCATGCGACGCCCATCTTGTGCTGAAAGCAGAAGGCAGTCAGTACAAGCAGGGCAACTGCTTGGTAAGACGCACCTCTTGGCAACATAGCCGGCAATGTGACATATCAGCCTCAAGTTGCTTCTTCTGACATTGTATGGATGTTCTGCAAAATTTCCTGACGTTGACTCGTTGGCAGGAGCTTGCTTGTTCAAGTACAAATTCACTGTGTCCATCAGTTTCTTCTTGCCTGTCAATTCATTGTCTTCAATGCTAAGCAGGGAGCTGATTGTATCTGCAGTTGAGTTTCCACCTGTTACGCTACGGGCAAGGTTATAAAACGACAGGCAGTTCACTGTGAGGAGAAACTGCTGCGGGGTCGGGTGTGTATTGCAGTCTGAAGACATCCTTACAATTCCAAAAAAGTTCTCAACTTTGTCTTGGCTGAGTCGAGATGTCATCAGGTACGTGTATCCCACTTTCTTGTGTAGGTAGTCGAGGAGCTCAAGAGTGCTGGTAAGGGTTGTTACTCTTAGCCCTTCTGCTGTGGATTGGCTGAGGAACTGCTTTTTGTCTGTGTGGTCCTCCCACTTGTTTTGGAACTCAAGCATTTCCTTTATCACTCCTACACTAGGAGAGTTTGTCTGGACGGCTTCTGCAGTATATCTGCTAGTCATAACAGCAATCAGAGCTTTCAACCTTTTAAAAAAACTATCCGTGGCATCGATGTTCCCAAAGCGTCTCTGCATCTGTGTACGATAAATGAAAAAGGTCCGAAGTGGACCGTCTCCAAATATCTGAAAAGCATAACTTGCCCTCATTTGGCATCGCTTTCAGGGTGACAGAAGCACTGTCAAGTTTGAACGCTTCTTTAACAAACTGCAATGAAACTTGTCTCTCAGGTGTGTTAAATGTGGTGTTCAAAAGTCGGTTGCGCACATTCATTACAAGGTGCGGGAAATCATAGAAAAAGTGAATAAAGCAGTTGCTGTCAACAGTATGCACTGCCTTGCAGACAACTTTCTTTAAAGAAGCACGTATATTGAATTTTCTCCACATCGCCCTGTTCCATGATGCCGCATCACAGGTCAGGAAGTCTACAAACAAACCTGCTTTCTTCGCCAGCACTGTCGCCTCGACCACAATCTTAGCTAAAAGGTTGCCTTTGACATTTTTCTGACTTGCAAATGTACCAAGCACCTGTGTCCAGCTACCCACAAGTGGGACGAACATTACGACGAGCCCGTGATTGCATAGGAGTGAGTGCTGTTCTTTAGGAGTGTACTGCGCCAAATCCACAAGCCTTCAACTTTGCCATCTGCACTTACTGACAGGTTTTCTGACAACTTCATCTCATCTACGACAATACCTCTATGTCGATGGAAGCTGTCAAATTCAGCCACTTTTTTTTTCGGCGCGCTCAACATCTTTTCATTAAAATCATAGCCAGTTTTGTATTGAGCCGTGTATTTTCGGATGGTTGTCTCACTTGGCAGATTAAGAATGTTTTGCTTTCTCATATATTGGTACAACTTCGGGCTTCTTATCTTGAGCAGAATACACTCCAGCGTTCATTCTTTATCATACTGCATCCCGCAAGGGCTCTTCCTTTTTGCTGATTCGAAGCACTGTCTGACGGCAAGTTGTTTTGGTGACAGCAAGCTTATCTTTGCTGCTAATACTTCTTCAGCAGTCGCAGCAGATTCATCCTTCAACCTACGAACATCTTTTGCTAGGTTCCCTAGCCTCACATGAGCCTCTTGTTCCTGCGGGCGCACACCTTCAGCTTTTTCACAGTACTACTGCAGGCCCTTGATGTCATGTTTTCCTGATCCGCTACTGCCTTGTGATGAGGGCTTTTCTCAAGTACCTACAGCTGAAGCAGGGCGTTCCGTCTTTCTTGGTGCTTCCAAGGCACTTGACACTAAAAACTGCTCCCGACTTCAACTCAAGCTGGCGTTGCAAATTCAGAGTAATGTTGGCTGTCAAAGAATCACCTTGTGTTCCCGCACCCTTGCACAAATGCAGTAGAGATGCTTGGTCCGATACCGCTTCCGCATCCAGCATCGAAAAAACAGCAGCCTCTGCTACGGATTTCCCTTGAACAAAAGTTCTCGAGTGGATACCACCGTCGGCGTTCACGGTAAAAAACACGGCCTTTTCTACTTTCACTTCACCCGTGGAAGCATTCAGTGAACAAGACGTAAAGCACGCACCGTCAACCTCCCGAAGTTCATGAAATGTCCAGTACCTGTTGGGGAGTTTCACATCCCTCAAAGCTGCAGTCGTTGCAAGGGTGTCGTCGTTCGCCGTGGGCTTGTTGAGGACATCAGATACGCTTGAAGGAGACCTGTTCCGCACAGCTGGCTCGTCCGTAGTTGACAGCCGTCGCCTTTTTTGTGGCACAGCATCCTCTTCGGATCTCTTCCTTACGTTTCTCTCTGGAGGCAAGCGCTTGCTCAAGTGCAGGGCAACCTTAGGGAGGATGGTGGGAACAGCGTTGGGTGTTAGCGTTGGCGTCCCGCGAGGAATCCGTACCTCCGTGCCGTTGATGATGTGCACATAGTCCCTAACGATGAAACGCTGCTCAAAATGTAGCTCACACACTGCAGAGTCCGGTGTTAGTCTCTTGTCGCCTCTGTGCAAATAACGTTCCCAAACGTTTTTTCGCTCTGGGTCTGCGGGCGCTTTAAACAACGAAAGCTTTGTCATTTGTTTCATTCGAGAGTACCCTGTGCTGCATCCAGGAGCGAAGCAATGGTTCAAGCATTGTTGTTTAGAAGCCATTCCAACGTTATAGCATGCGAGAAAAGCGGGAGAATCACTTACAAACAAGCGTGTTCTAGCCAAGGAACCGGCAACGCCGGCAACAGGAAGCAGCCGCCTTCAAGATTGGACGACTACAGCGCCGCCGCTTCGTTCGCCAGCGGCGGCGTCAACCGGTCCTATGGGTCCCTCTCTCCGCCCGCTTTACTGCCCTTTCTAGTACACTGTAGCCAACGCAACTCTCAGTTGAAGGAAGGCATCGGCGGCGAGGTCAAGCGCGGCGAGTTTGGCTATCGTCGACGATGATCGCAGGAGAGGCAGCACTGATTGTGAAGCTCCAGCGAAGGCACCACACGCAGCCGCGACACAACCGTCGCTCAACACTGAATCTTCATTAAAGACGAGGAGTCACCCCGCGAGAGGTTTGTCGAATGTGGCGGCAGTTTCGGGCCGAAGCGCACACTCTGGCGTCATCTGCTTGCTTGCCACTCCCGTTAACTGTGTCCGAATCTTCACAGGGCGATGCTGGCAGGGCGGGGCACTATAGTCATTCACATTCAATGAGCTCGGGACGAGAACGTAGAATACCGCAGGGCATTGCCCCATCCGTAAGTGCGGAAGTGAGGAGAGCCAAAATACCAGCTGCTGTCCGTGGCGCGAGCGTTTCATACGCTCTGTGATTTAGCGCTCGAAGATCGGCCCGGAGTGACAGTGGCATGTCTCCCGCCTCAGTGAGTGTTGTGCCGATTTGAGATGATCTGGGCAAGCTGAAAAACTGGCGAATCGCAATACGATGCGCTGCGTCCAGTGTCTCTCAATTGGAAAGCGTAAGCGCTGCGAGAGGAAGGCCATACCAAATGCGCGCCGCAGCCATTCCGTTGTAGATGCGGAGGGCTAGGGACGGTGTGCATCTATTGCCGCGAGCAAGGAGCGCTCGAGCGGCAGAGGTGACCCTTCGCGCGTTTCGGAGCTGGTTGCTGGTGATCAGATGAGGCGTTGGTCCAGCTGCACTCCGAGGTAGGTTACTCGCCTCTTCCAAAGGATGGAGATTGTAACGCTGGGCGCCATAGCTGGGGTGCAGAAGCATCGCTTCAGTCTTCGCCGGTGAAAGCCTCATCCCCCTGCCCGGATCAACGCGTCAATAGAATCCAGGACGGTTGGGACACTGGTGCGAATACACCGGCCGCTGGGCACAGGTCCCGTCGTGAACACCGCTATGTCGTCCGCGTAGACCGCCACGCACACATCACAGGGAAGAGCATGGGGAATGTTATCGTCGATGTCAGCCAGGGCGAAATTGAACAAGAAGGAGCGGAGTACACTGCCCTGCGAAACACCGACACTCACGGGACGCGGCGCACTAAGGACTCCACCGACGCGCACACGCATGGTTCTGCCGCCGAGGAAGGCAGCGATGTACGTGAAGAGGAGACCGGTCATTCCGAGATCGCGCACCGTGTTCAGGATGGTGGGATGTGGCAGGGAGTCGAATGCCGCCTTGATGTCTAGCAACATGAGGTCGCCGGCCTCTCATTTGTGCTGTGCCTCCTCTAGCGTTGCGATGACGGCAAGGGCGTCGGCAGTGGCACGCGAACGACGGAAGGCGAGAAAACATCCAGTGCCTCGGCAATCCATTCAAGTCTCCTCAGTGCCATGGCCTCAAAGAGCTTGTCCGCTGCGGAGGTAAGGGAAACGGCGATAGGTCGCTGGCTCCGAGGCGGGTTTGCCCTTCTTGAGCACGGGGACGACGATGGCTTTGCGCCACTCTTGCGGCACTATCCCCGTGCGCTGCACGTCGTCGTAGGTGGCCAAGAGCACTGGGAGCTGGGACTGATCAATATTGCGAAGCATCTGGTATGTCACGCGGCCTGCGCCGAGCGCCGAGTGCCGTTCGCGCGACGCCAAAGCCAGGCGCAACTTTCCGAGAGTGAAATCTTCAGTGCACAAAGCACGTATACTTGATTGTGCATGCCCGTGGTGAGGATATAGCGGCGAGGTTTGTACCACTCTAGGCGATGGTGCAGCGGGAGTTGGAAAAAGCTCGGGAAAGCTTTCGGGAGCACTGAGGCGGAGGGTGTTGGCCAGTAGCTCGGCCAATGGCTGGTGAGACAATGGGCAACAGCAATTGCAAGGGCTGGGAAACGTAACTCAACGGGGTGGAGGGCGGCAGTGAATATCCTCCACGCGCGCGCGAAGCGTCGCAGGTCGTCAAGCGCGACGCACAGACTGCCCTAGGAGCGGTCGCGTCTTTGCCGTGCGTGTCGGCGACACGCGGCGTCAAGGCGATTATAAAGTGTCCACAGCTCCTTGTGGTCGCGTTTAGTCGCACGGCGCTGGAGCCTTCGGCGAGCCACGCGTAGATTGAGAAGTTTTATGTCCGGAACTGGTGTTCCCACTGGCACTCTGCATTTGTGTGAGGCCGCTTCGACGCAGCGGGCGACGTGCAAGAAGTAGGCGACACCACCGGAAGGTGGGGAGGCAGCCGAGAGTTGCCGAAAGCGTGGCCAGTCAGTAACAGTATACGTGCGCGTGCCCGCTTGGTGCCGATCAAGTGGCTCTAGGTGGAGGAGGTAATGATCTGAGCCCCACATGTCTGCCCCCTCTTACATTTGTACCGGCAATGGTCACTCACAAGTGAGAGGTCTATGGCACTGCTCTTTACGCCTTGTGGTCACTCCCACAAACCGTATGGTGTGAGTTGAAGTCTCCACAAATTACACAGTCACCTTGTAGGTGTCACACCAAACGGGTCACGAATGCTGTGTCCCACCTGTGGACAGGATGGACATAAACACACACCACTGCTGTGTCGCACTTCTGGAGACCCACTTTAACTGCCGCCCATTCAACCTCACTGCATAAGGTGTCAGAAACATCAACAGTGCAATGTGTGATTTTATTGCGCTTGTAGATGGAGGCGTAATAGCGCGCAGGAGGATGTTTGGGGTGGCAGCACACGTCTAAGTCGCAATCGCGCACTTGGCACCTCGCTCTACAATGGTAGCTGGTGTAACCAGTAAGTCTACATTCGCTTCCGCGTACACCAGCCTCCTGTAATGCGACGGTGTCGTACTCGTTGAGCCGCAAGTACTCAGCGAGCTCACTGTGACGGCGGTGCAAAGAACGACAGTTTCACTGAAGGATGTGCGGCTGCCGTGCACAGTTTTTACTCGCCATGCTGTGTCAAAGCTTGTTGCGTAGCCAGCGCTGCTATGCAGAGTGGGCGAACCGGACAGTCGCGAGGGAGGAAGTCCAACGCGGCACGAACGGCGACAGCGAGCACCGAGATCGTCGAGGCGTTCTGTGGAGCGGTGGTGGTGTTCGTTGATGCATGAGCAGTAGAGTCACCAGCGGCCGCCGCATATGAAAACCCCTCTTGAGTGGCAGAATTCTGTGCCTTGGGGTTCTTGCGAACAACTGCTAAGGCCTCGGGGCGCGTCATGGGGCGGGCCGATTGCGCACAGACCTCTAGTAGCTGACGCTCTTGTTGCCAGCGAGGACAGTGGGGTCCGGTGGGCAGATGGTTGGCGCCACAGAATATGCAACGCGGGCGCTTCGCGGTGCAATCGGCATGCGGATGTGGCCCGCCACAGCGCACACAACGTTCATGTGCGGTGCAGGTGATGTCCGTGTGGCCGTAGCGACCGCACCGTTCGCATTGCACAGGACGAGGGTAGTGAGCACGGACTGAAGTCGTTGTTTGTAAAGCTCTATGTCCTGTGGAGGTTTCCGTCCAAAGAACATGATGACGACATTGTGTCCGGATCGCGTGCATTGTAGTACAATGAGCTGCGATGCGATGTTGTCACGTAGTTCCTTCTCCGTGAGTGCTGGGTCGACGTTGTGGGTTACTCCACTGCAGGTGTTGGTTGAGGCCTGCCTGGTACGCACGGGGATCTCGCAGATGTCGGAAACTGCGAGGAGGGGCGCGAGCGGTGCTCCTGCGTCAACATCGATCGCGATTACATTGTGGCCAAAGTTAATTCGCACGCAATGTGCTCCCTCAACTGCCGCTAATTGTGCGGAGATTGCTTCTTGTGTCCCAGACTGGAAAAAGTTTTTCGTGGCGGTTGGCCTGTAGATGACAGTCTTCAGCTGGGAAGTGGACCAAGGGCTCACAGGTAGCTGAGAAGGTGGGGTACATTTTTGGGTCAGAACTGCAAGTTTTTGTATACCCCCTGGTTCTTTGGCCGTGCGTTGGTGGTAGGAACTTGTGGTTCACCGAGTTTGGTGCCGTTTGGAGCACCTGTGGATGGCAGTGAAGGAAATGTTTCCTCGGGCGGCCCCAGCACACAGCTACATTGTGGTGGAAGGGAAAGTGTGTCGTGCAGCGCCGGAAAGAGGGTCCTTCTTGCGATGACCGCTCCGCGCGCCACCAGAGGGCGCTACTGGCCACAGGAGCGCTACGCTAGCTGCGGTGATACCTGTGCGAGTGGTTTGCGTTGCTGATTTTTGTATTGTTCCGAGTTGTCGTGCAAGTGCGGCTGTTTATGCGATTAATAACCACTGCAACGCCACCTAATAATGAAATCCAGCCCTTCCACACAGGCAGCATCACAATTCAGTGCTGTCACCACTTCTTGTGCCAAATTTCTTAGACAACGGACGAAACAGACACGGAGGGGCGCAAACTTCCGTTTGCGTCTGTTGTCTACGAAGTTTTGTACAAGAAGTGGTGATTATGGAATACCAACTAGCTCGAACCCACACCTGGTTATTGCTGTCGTCGAGTCAAGCGTTTTTTTTTAATTCAGGAATTTTATCAAGTAGTGACATACCTTCAAGTGGTATTGGATAAATTTTAACGCATTAACTCATAAAGCTTAAACATCTCTATTTAATGCATACGAGTGTCTGTGTTCGGTCATGTATGTTTTATTTATTTTATATTGCTTCCCATGCTAAGCAGTCGAGAAGCTTCAAGCAAATGCGTCTGCATGTTGCTTCTACTTTTGCGACTGGTCGCGCACAAGCGAAGACACCGATAGACAAACATAATTCTGAACTTTATTTTTCATTCATACATTTTTTCAGCCCAGCTGTTCCTTTCGATTAACCCTTTGTATCCCATGCTGTTCGTAGGCACAACAGCAAGCGTTTATTGGCTGACTCTCTATTAAAATGTCCCAAATAACACAGATAAAAATATGTGTCCTTCAACAAAACCTTATTTATTGAAGAAAAAGAACGTACACATATGTGTACGCTAGGAACACGAAGTCACTCAGTGTGGAACCTTTCAAAGCAGTTTGATGGTCCATCTTCTTCGACGCACAGGTACACCTTACACTTCTTACACTGGAGCCTTGTTCTCCGTGAACACTGCGGTAGCTTGCACCTTGGGGCACTTTTCTGCGGCACTTTGACAGGCAGATGATTTACCCCATCATACCTGACGGAAGTGGGTACATCCGAAGCTCGGTTCGACAGCCAATTTTCGGTCAGAGTATGGTCATGGAGGAGCGCTTCGTGTGACTTTTCCGACTTCATTAGCCCAAAGGCGACCTGAAGCTTGAATTCTGCGAGCTGGATTTCCGAGTCCTTTACGGCGCGGTACAACAACCAGCTGTTCACAACAGCAAGGTCTAGCAAGTGAAAAATGATCCTCTTGTACCACTTCTTCGTCTTCAACTCATTGCGGTAGAAAGAAAGCAGCTGGTCCGCTCTGTCGACACCACCCATGCTTTGGTTGTATACTCTTACCAAGCTCGGTCGGGAAACTTCGGTGTATGTTTTTGCTTTTTTGTCGTATCGCCAGCAGACGCCCACAGGACCTACACTATGGGTATTCGATCCAATCATGACGCTGCGGTTGTCATGCCAGTGACAAATAATAATGCCACTGTCCTTTTCTGATCGGAAATCAAAGGATCCACGGCCTTCCCCCTTCAGGCATTTTTCGGTTTTTAGGGGGCAGCGTCCAATTCTGCCGTTTCTCATGGTTGCTGTGCATCCTAATCCGCGACGCTTCATTTGAACTAGAAGATCTGCTGAAGCGAAGAAGTTGTCACAAATATTTCTTTCCCTTCACAGCCCTCAGAGAGTTGCACAACAATTTTTCCACTTTCTCCGATGTCATTTGACAAATCCGTTGGGTCAATGACTAAATTGTCTCCGTAAAGCTCAATTTTGTACACATAGCCGACTCTCCCAGCCAGTGTCCACACTTTGTAGCCCCACTTTCTAGGCTTTTTGTTCATGTACACCTTGAGGCTGTGTCCGCTTTTGAATGGTACTATCATTTCATCCACGGCAAGGCAATCTTTCATTTCTGCAGCACCCTGGAAATTATAATTCAGCCGGCTGAGCAACGGACGGACCTTGTAAAGCTTGTCGTAGCCATCTTCTTCCTTTTTCTTGGTGTCGTTGCTGCACGCGTGGAAAAGTGAGATCACTTCGTCAAAGCGATTTCTTGGCATGCAGTCTGCAATGTGGGATTGGCGCAATAACCGGGACCAGTACATGCGCCTGAATGGCATGGACACTACAGACATGTACAGGATCATACCGAGAAATTTCCTCATTTCTTCAAGCGTCACAGGTTTTACTCTCGTGCGGTTGCTCTGGACCCGGAATCGCTTTGTTTCGAACGTCAGATGTTCGATCAAATCCTCATCTACCAGCTTAGTAAACATACTCAAAGGCATTTTAGCCTCTGCCGCAGAGACTCTTGGAATTAAAATGCTAGTAGGAAAGCCTTCGTTGATGTCAAGGTCCTTCTATACCCAGTGCCAGGTCTTTTTTATCTTGTTCTTCACAGTACTCTTCGACATCAAGACCGTCGGTGTCTGACAAGCTAGACGAATCTGTCCCACTACAATGTTGACTTGCGGTCCTTTCCACCTGGTCATCGTCGGAGCTTTCCAAATCGGAGCATTCGCTCCCACTTGGCCAGTCGAACAAAATTCCCTGGATTTCGGTGTCCGTTAATCCACGCCTGCAGAGAGATATTGTGTTGCATTAGAAACCAAAATTTTTGTGGCAAACCGTGCCGTTTTATAAAACGAAGCGAACGAAAAGCAGCCCCACAGACCAATTCGTGACACTCAGGAGCCCCGTATTTTTGACGGCAACATATGTGTACGCAACACTACACGGACGAAAAATAAATACTTCTAATGGGTTTTTCCTAGAGCAATTGACATCAAAATATTCCTTGTGAATTCCTCTATTACACCAGAAATATTTTAAAGGAAGAAATAGCAGATAAATAGTGAGATATCACTGTAACGAGGAGGTACTTACCGTGGCGGGCATTTTGAGGAAGATGCCATTCTTCTTTGTGTTGTGGTGGAGTTGTCAATACAGGTAGCGCCATCTAGTTAGCATATTTTGAAACTTCCATATAGCGCGAAATTAAAAAACGAAATTTCAATGTTGGGCGACTCACACGGGATTTTTAGTGCCAATTTATGTAATGGCAACATTTGTTGCCGCTGGGATACGAAGGGTTAAACCAAAATATCTTAACATTGAGACACAAACTTATCGAAAGAATAAGATCATGGTTTCCCACGTAGAAACCCAGAAATTATTAATTACTAACCCCACCTGTCAATAAAGATGCTCAATTACATCGCCCCAGCTTCAGGTGTTTCACCTGTTGTCTCTTAGATCTGCGCTCCTTGTTCAGTGACTTAGCATAGGATCCAAAACAAAGAAGTACATAAAATTCCACTATACTCAGTGTCAGCTCTTTGTGATGTGTGTCACACCCTGGCTTTGGCAGGTCAACACTTTGGAGGAACATGGCAAAGTCTTGCATGCTTTGTGCGTTCATTTTCTTTGAACGGAGGAAAACGGTAAATGACTCTTCTAAAGCACTTACATGACCGGAAAGCCAAGAAGATGGGTATAACAGACCGCCATAATCACAATGTGTAATGAAGTCATTATTGGTATTTGAATGACCCTGTCTGCTCTTTGCTCATTGTCAAGAGCCCATTACATGTACTACAAGCAGTTTTTCTGGCAACTTTCCTAGCCACAAAGTGTACAACATAATGTATTAGGCGGCTTGAGCTGTGGTGAGTGACACACCTGCTATGATCTTCAGGTGGAAGAAAATCCAAAACAGCTTCAACGTCATCGAGCTTCCCATCATCCACAAGGCAGTCAAGTGCATTTATGGGGTTTTGCTTATCCTGGCTTAAGCTGGCATCGCAATGGCCAACTAGTGAATTGATAACTTCAGGGCTGCAGTTTCCTGTCTTTTGTGGCTTTGCTACACCATAAAAGGCCAGTGCATTCACAGTGACCCAGAATTGGGTAGGTTTTGGGTGATTGTTGCAGCCGTTGCATTGTCGCACAATCCCAAACAAGTTTTCCAACTTGTCCTGACTCAGCCTACAGGTTAGAAGATAACGGAAACTACACTGTGAGCTAAGGTATTCAGCGATGTCCAGAGTTGAGCGAATCGTAACCTGTAGGCCCTCGGCAGTGCTATTGCTCAAAAATCCGTATTTTGAGCTACGAGAGTGCGACTCCCACTCGATAAGAAACACTAGAAACTCACTTAAAAAGTCGGCTTTAGGAGATTCTGGTCCGAACGCTGTTGCTGGCATTATTTTGATTAATTTTGAAAATCTCAAAATGAAAGTTTCTGTCACATTTCCCAGGCCATACAGTCTCAATTTGTTTTCGGTAGAAGAACAGTCCTTTAAGTATCTCATCACTAAAATGGAGGAGTGCTGACCCTACTCTCTGTTTCTCAAAACTGTTGGGAAAAAGAACTTTGAAGGTTACACTTTCATTATCCAATTTCCATGCTTCATTGACGTAATCTGCATGGACTCGTCCCGCCGGCGTGTTAAACCCAGTGTCTAGAAAAGCATTTCTAACATTCTTAAGCAGGTGCAAGAAGTCAGAAAAAAATGCAGGACACGGGTGTCATCCACAGGATGAGTGCACTTGGGGCTTGAGGCAGATCCTGCATTTCAAAATAAATTTGGAAACACTATGATTCACGGATTTTATGCTTAAAAGGAGGGAATGTTGTAACTGTACAGTGGGGTATCAAAACCAGAAGTAGATAAGAAATATTTAGTACTTTTCATGACAAGCAAGCATCCTACTCGAAAGTCAGCGAATCTTACCTTGTACGCCAAAAATCCTTCGCATACTACGGTTCCAACTTGCACCATCACAAGTCACTCTGTCAACATGCAGCCCCGCATTTTCACAAAGTAAGGTGCATTTGAGGATGATCTTTGCAAGAATGTTGTCTTTTACGTTGCCCTTGGCCGTAAATATGCCAAGAATTTACATCCATTTACCTGAAAATGAGAAGCATGATTGTTATACTATTATACATCTCACAACATAATCCACAAGAAGCATTAACACTATGGCTCAATATGGCAAATTTTAAGAGAGCTTTCTTGCTAAAACTGTTACTGTACTCCATACCTGTGAAAGGCTGAAATACTACGACTAGCCCGTGATCTGCAAGTTCTTTTCCGGAGCCTTCAGTCTCGAACTGACCCAGATCAAAAAATCCTTCTATTGCGCCTGAAAGAGGTAAAGTCGCAAGCCGAGATAAATGAACACGCAGAAACTAACAGCACATACGGTGAAACACATGGACCATCCTATTAAAGATAATCAAACGGTTTAACTGTTTACATTTACCAGAAGGCTCGACATCAATTTGTTCAGACAGCTTCATTTCATCGAATACTACGATGCCATGCCAACTGTGCTCGTCCATGTCCTTCGTTTTTCTTATAGACCTTTGAATACACTTAGGTTAAAACCAAAGCCACTCTGGAAGTGCTGTATTGCCCTGTTTAGACAAATGCGGCCTGGTAAAGCCAGAATGTCGTGCTTTCTCATGTGTTTGTACAGCTTAGGGCTTCAAATGCGCATCAGCACGCACTCAAGAAGCCATTCATTTTCATACCTCATTCCTTTTCTTGACTTTCTCTGTGCTGCTTCAAAACACGCCTTGACAGCTGCTCGCTGCTTCTCAGGAAGGCCTCTAAATCTTTCAGCTACCGCTTTTTCAGATAACTGCTCATTTTTTGTTTTCATATGACTCAAGCTACTTCTTGCGTTACTAAGCTTGGCTTTCGTTCTCCGTAGATTACGCCGTATATTCATTTATTTATTTATTTATTCAGAAATACCCTGCTTTGCCCAAAGGCGTGTAAGCGGGGGGTTACAGCTTTGAAAAAACAAGTCTTCGTTATGACAGCACACTTGGTCACAAGACAATTGATTCCACTCTTGTACAGTACGAACAAAAAAAGAATTAGCATGAAGGTTCGTTCCAGTCTGGTATTCTTGAATCTTAAGGTCATGATCAGACCTTCTAGACAGATAATGCGGTAGTTTAGGGTGTCTTCATTGATGCCAGTCTTCTTATGGTAGATCTGAAATAACAATTTCAAACGCAATTTTCTTCTGCGAGAGGAGAGCGCTTCCCATCCCAGCTCGTTTTTCATTTCAGTACAGCTGCCACCTCGCTTATACCGACTGAGAACGAACCTTGCCACTCTGTTCTGTATTTTCTCGATCAGATCAATGAAGGACTTTTGGCGTGGATCCCACACACAACACGCATATTCCAAAATCGGGCGGACAAATGAAATATACGCAGTACTTTTTAGGACAGCAGGGGAGGATCTCAGATTTTATTGAATGAAATTTAGGGCTCTGGCAGCTTTTGCAACTATAGCATGCACATGCGCATTCCGTGAACAGTCGCTCGTAAGTGTTACACTCAAGTATTTATTCATTGATTGCTGATCAATGACGTCACCGTTCGAAAAGTAACGCGCTTCATCTTTTTTCTTTTTTTAGTAAAAGACACGTGCACACATTTTTTCACATTAAGTTGCATTTTCCACTTATCACACCATTGCACAATTCGGGTAAGGTCAGCCTGCAATTCAATGCGATCCTGTTCATTTTTTATTTTTCTGTACACAACTGAGTCGTCAGCGAATAAACGTATTCGAGAAGTAATGCCATCAGGAATATCATTAATGTAAACTAAAAACAGTAGCGGCCCTAAAACGGACCCTTGAGGGACACCCGATGCTACTTCCACCGTAAAAGAAGTAGTACCATTGAGAATGACACATTGTCGATGCTGTGATAGATAACAGGCTTACCAATTCAGTACTTTCTTATCAATATTTGCCCTTTCGAGTTTGCCAAGAAGCAAGGGATGGCACACGGTATCAAACGCCTTTCTGAAATGTAAGAAAACACAGTCTCTTTGACTGTTGTCATCAACCTCGGACACTAAATCATGGTAGAACTCAATCAGCTGTGTTGTGCAAGACAGGCCCCTGCCGAAACCATTTTGATTATCAACTAATATTTTATGTTGAACTAAGTGTTTCATTATGTCTTTATTGAAATTGTGCTCTAGTATTTTGCAGGGAATAGATGTGATTGAAATAGGTCTATAATTGTTCGCCTCTTTTTAGGAACCATCTTTGTGAATGGGAACCACGAAAGCTATTTTCCAGTCCTCAGACAGAACCCCAGTGGAGAAAGATTTTTGTATATTAGATAAAGATAAGATGCATTGGCCAGGCACAATGCTTCAACACGCGTGGGGAAATACCATCTGGACCAGAGGCCTTGGTTTCGTCTGTATTTTTAAAAGGGATTCGATACCACTCACATAGAGTTCAACCGGTGGCATTAATGGCTGAGTTCCCAGAGGTGGCTCTGCCAGCGTAGATAATTTCGCAAAATCCGTTTGAGGTAAAAATACGAAGTGAAAGAAATCATTAAGACACGACGCTTTATCAATGTCGCTGGACAAGATCTGACCATCATGGAAAATTTAGTTTACTCCGGTTGAATCAGCTCCACAGTTTCTTACGTATCTCCAAAAGTGCTTTGGGTTCGTTTTTATACTTTCGTTTAGTCGATTGAAGTATTGATACTTTGCGCTACGAACTTCAGATTTATATTCATTAGTTATCTCGACCAACTTGGTGTACTGATAACTACTATGGGTTCTTTTAAATGTCTTGTATACTCGTCGTCTTTTTCTTATTAATCTAAATATCGCTGGTGTCATCCATGGCTTCTTGCACTTTTTGAGTTTAACCGCGTTTGTACTTGGCACATACTTTCCCGTTAGTTTTATGACTTTTGCTTTAAATAGAGACCACGGTTGTAAAACATCGGCGCTCTTGCAATGACAATTGAAAACAGGCAAATGAGCAAATAATTCCTGAGAACTAGCAGAGTAATCACCCTTATCATAAAAATATACCTTCCTCGATTGGCGGGGCTCGGATCTTTTGATCACATGTTTAATAGTTGCTACAACTGCGAGATGGTCACTGATACCGGGTATACACGTCACAGAGTCTACAATATTTGGCAAATTACAAAAAAGCAAATCTAAAATGTTAATATTCCTTGTGGCCACCGTAACGTATTGAGTAAGACGGAATGTATCAACGATGTTTTTCATGCTGATGTTTTCGGGACAACCAGTCAAGGCGATACATGTTCCATTATACCACGTCAAATCCAGTAGATTGAAATCACCGGCAAGTATAAACTCATCTGATGTTCTGTAAATTATGTCGTACAGTTGCTGCAACGTATCCAGGTCAGAATTTGGTGGTCGATAAAACGTTCCGGAAATAAATTTCATATTATCAGCAAGTGTCACCGTGCACCAGACCGATTCTACGTCATCGTGCCCGATATCAAGTTCAGATGACCGTAAGGAAGAGTAAACTAACAAAAATACCCCTCCCTCTGTTCTTGCCCTATCTTTTCGGTAAACGTTAAAGCGGCTAGGAAACACCTTACTATTATTGATTGCCGGTATTAGCCATGATTCTGTCCCAAACACTATTTCTGCCTTTGTCGATTCAATTAAGCCCGCTAATTCATCTATTTTATTTACAATACTTCTGCACTTTACAACAACAGCTGTTAGGTTGCGTGAGGATGAGGCGGTCTTACAAGCAGGGTATCACTTCTTTAGAGCTGGAACTACCTTTTCTTTTTCTTTGTCCCACGTGAAGGCCTTGCCATCAACAATTATAGCGCTTTCCATTGGGCGAACAGGAGCACTTCTAACTTGCACTCAAAGTGCTCTCGCGAGTTCTGGCGCCTTCCAGTGGTCGGGCAGGAGCAGGGACGTTGTGTTTCATTGGTCGAGGAGGAGCACTTTTTTGGGGCCGAGAGCAGCCGAGAGCAGTTCTCGGTGCTCCGTCGCCAGCGGCGGAGTAACAGGGAACGGCGAGGAAGTCACATGACCTCTTTCACGTCACTTCTGGTTTTATCCCCGGGGTGGCGGAGAAAAAATGGCGGAATCCAGCAGCCGCGATAGTCGTTCAATGCGTTCGGAAGCTGCTAAGCGCCACAGTCTGGACGAGGAATTGCTGCTACTTTTAGATGCTGAAAGCTCCACAGGTTCAAGCGCAAGCTCATCCTCGGACAGCAGCAGCAGCAGCGATGACGACGACGATTTGACGTTGTATGAGTTTATGTTCGAGTACCTGTTCTCTCCGCCGGAGGAGCGACCGAAGGTTGAGTCGTACCTGGAAAAGACGGTTGCCGCGTATTCTGACGAAGAGGTGAGCCGCTGCATTGTACTTAAAACGCGTAATCAATAACTGGCCTGCTTTTTTTTCTCTTTACCTCGCCAGTTTCGCAGAAACTTCCAACTGTCACGGTCGGTTGCAAATGCGCTTGCTGCCGAACTCGCGAAGTCGCCGCACTACCCTTCAAGAAGAGACCACGGAGGCCTACCCCCAAATCCCCTGAAGAGCATGTCCTGTCCTTTCTATGGTAAAGTATTACAATTATATAGCAGTAAAGAGAGAAGCTGAGTGCCCTACTCGTGAAGCTCTGCAACAAACTCAGGCGTGTGAAATTGTCGTACGTGCTCGCCGACGCGCCCCGGCAGCGTACGCATCGCATCGACCGGGTGCTGGCGGAGTTGTGCTGAAAGAAAAGCAAGAGATCAGGACGCAGGAGGTGTAGTTAAACAGATGAGAATTTAGAAAGTGGAGGGGTTAGAAACTAATATGCAAAAGCAGGAAATGGTGAGAGAGTTCGGGCCTGTATTTGTTGCCGAGCTTCACGAGTATGGCGCGCATATCACGACGCCTTAGAGTTCACGTAAACTTCACATGTGTACGTAGAAATTGAAGGAGAAATGCGCGCATATGACCTCGCAAGAATTAACATGGTCTCGGGTGAGTGTGTGTGTGGGGGGGGGAGGGGGTAATTTCACGTCAACGAGGCGCCTGCCGAAATTTTAAGGGCATGAAATTCATGGCACATGTTCCCGGAAGCGAAGCCTGAACTTGAATGCACTAATACGCCGCGTGAAGGTTTACCAACTGATTTTTCACTAAATGCTTATGCTGCCTGGAATTTGCTTTTACGTGCCACTGACATTCCGTTAGTCTCAGGCTCAAGTAATCGCTTTTTTGCTGCACGCGCATTTCAGTTCCCGAATCGCACTGGATTCTATTTTCTAATTTTTTTCATCCAATTCTTGCATGTGCTGTTGTAAGGGATTCTGGGGGTAAAATACTGCGCGTCTGCACCAAATGTGCTCTGAAGCTTGTTCAGACAACTGGGCAAATGTGGATTTTTCCGACACTTCGCTCAATGCTTGTTAGCAACGTAATATGCTTGTTTACCATTTAGGATTATTATAGAGTTATCACATTTCTTGCAGGTATGCTTTAACAAATCCTGCATACGGGATGTTGCAGGACGTTTTTAAGTTGGGGAAAGCACGCACCACAGGATGATGTATGGAGTCATGAATTTCCTTCTCGACATTGCTCCCCGCATCGTTACCTTCCCAGATGACATGGAGAAACTTTCCGACTTTAAGCACGTTAGAAAAACCCCACTTTCAATTTTAACTGCAAAAAATGTTTTTGATTTAATCAAAGCAGCATGTCAGTCGCTTCCATCGGAATGATTCTTCAAAGCTGTGTTTTTATTCATAAAGGCGATGTAACTTCTGGTAAACATAATATATACAGGACACCCTTGAATTTGGTGTATAACAGTACGGTTGGAACAAGCAGTGAGTTATCATTTATGCTATAAGCTGCATGGGGATGTTGAAGAGCTTGCAAAGCCATTGTTTTCAGTTACATTGCAAGTTTTTCACACCTGCACAAAGTAGAGTTTGCGAAAACATGTCAAGCTGAAGCTCTCGGCTACTGTGCGTAATGACCCTTTGCTAGAACTGTCAATGAATTTCACGCTTTATTGCGCACGTAACCATGCTAATGAATTTACGTTAGTACTGCACAAAACGAACAGATACAAGTACAAAACCAACATCCAAGGAAATCATGTGAAAATGAGCTGTGCTTGAAGCTTGAATTAGGGCACGACTTCACTTGCTACTTTGTTAGCTCGTTTTGCTCTTTCTGTGAAACGTTCTAAGATTTTTTTTTTCAAACTTTTAGGTTTCGGGGTTTCCGGACACTATTGGCTGCATTGATGGAAGCTATATTCCGGTCAGGTGCCCTGCTGGTAAAGTGCGGTCAGTGTATGTGAATCGGCACCACTACCCATCCTTGACGCTGCAGGGAATATGCGACAACCGGAAGAGGTTCCTAGATGTCAGCACAGGTGCACCCAGCAAAATTCACGATGCCAGGATCTTCCGGCTTTCAACCGTTTCGAAGAAACTGCCTCAACTCTGCGCTGGGAAATACCACATTCTTGGGGACGCAGCGTACCTATCTCGCGAGTACCTAATGACTCCCATTCGCGACTACGGAAGCCTCGATGCCTCTGACAAGGCATTTAATGCCAAACTTTCATCTACCCGAGTGCTAATTGAAAATGCATTTGGGGAGTTAAAGGGTAGGTTTCGGCAGCTGCAGCGTGTGGACCTCACGACAGTAGACAACATGACAAAATTTATCCTCGCATGTTGTGTCCTCCACAACATCTGCATTGACAACGGTGACTCGCCTGATGGTCTAGTTCTAGGCATGCATCTGAACTCTCAGGGTGCTAATGATCCGAACCCTAGTGGAGCCAGAGTCCACAGCGGAACATCCAGAGAAGAGAGCCTCTTACGGGCGCTTGCATAGGTTAAGCGAGAAAGACTGAAATCTAAGATGGGGCTAAAGAGGAAGCAGCCACAAAATCTGTATTAATGGAAGCATATCATGCTCAAACTATAAATGCAACGCTTACGCAGCATCTCATTTTGCCAATGTTCAGGAACATTATGGTTGAGTATGAAATAAACAGTCATGAAAACATGTTTTTCCAAAGTGCACCTCTTTATTGCTTGAACCCCAGAGCCTCGCGGATGAGCTAAAGTTTGTCTTCGTGCGTCTTGCGGCGCTCCTGGCGTTCTTGAATGCGCTCAGCTCGCTACTCGGCGCGCCTCATTTTCTTTTCTTTTTCTAGCTCTTCCCTGCGAGCCGCTCGCTCTGCACTAATAATAGCTCGCATTTGGTCAAAAAAATATTGCATCTGTTGCATACGACTGGTACTAGCGCGAAGTTCTCTTTTCTTGGTATCTGCTGGCCCTTTTGTGCTTTGCCCACTGTCTGAACCATTCGCCGGAGTACTGGAGATTTCAGGTGAAGTTGAGGGTACATCAGCTAAGCTGTCGGAACTTGATGAAGTTGCCTTGTACGTCGCTCCATAAGAGTCCCTTTGGACTTCGGGCTCGAGGCTGTCGTCAATGCTTTCAATTTTTCGCATTTCATCGTCGAATGGGACGGGGCAAGGTTGAGCACCAGGCTTGTTGTTATTATCGCACGCTTTTCTCTTTTGCCTCCTTACCGTTTTTACGCGATTTCACATTGCTGTGGCATTTTGCTGCATTCAAGCACATCAGTCAGATCCTGGGAAACCTGTTAAAAAGCATCCTCTTGTTCCTAAACTTTTTGAAAGGGCCAACTTGAGGGAAGTATTTATAGTAATAGTCTAATTGGAGTTTAGTTTCCCCTGGTGTCCACTCAGGAGCTGAAATAGAAAAGGCAAGCTTGCTTAAAGCACATGTGTGGGGCACTGCAGTGGTAGAAGCTCACCTCCGCCACCTCTTTTCCCTTGTGGCGCTGGGCCCGTTCCCATCTCGCCGGTGGTTGATGAACTGGTGGTTTCTGCACGTGCAAAATAAGTGCAAGTGTAAAAACTCTGCTGAGGTGCGTATTCTGTGCGACGTGAAATGATTATGGTGTTCTGTTCGCGAAGTAAACGCCTCTGGGTGCGATGAATGTACCATACTGAAATTCGAAACAGCGCGAAAAGACGGTACAGGGGACACAACGACACAAGGTGCTGGTGTCGTCGTTTCCCTTGTCCCGTCTTTTCGTGATGTTTCGAATTTCAGTATGCACCACCAACTAGCCCAAACCACCGTTCTAATGCAGAATGTAGCATGTCATCAGCCCTTGCTGAACACAAACATAAAGAGGTTTGTTTTGTATACTCAAACAGGCATGCAAATAATTTCAAAACGTCAACCAGTAGAAGTGACGATAAAAGGCAGAAGAAAGTTCGACAGTACAGCACAAAAGTGCGGCCCCGTGACGCATACTTACGCAAATTACGTGCTCCGTCTTTGTCCGTCATTTCCTCACACACCGCGACGCTCCCGCTACCTAAAATGGGCCATTCAGCACAAAAAATAAAAAAAAACTGGCAAAAAGTATTGCGAAATATGGCCTGTGTTTGTTAGTTATTGGCGCTTACCGTGGGGATTCTCGTCAATGCTCTCCCGCGTGGCCAAGGCATCGATAACGACTGTAGTGAGCACAAACAAAGCCGTTAATTGACGCTGTTATAGCTCGTAGCAAATTTTTGCGAGACACAATGCTTACCTGGTGTAGCACGTAGAGCTGACCCCTTTAACATTGCCATGAACATCCGCTCGGCTTCATCATTCATCGCCATGAGGAAGGCAGACACAAAGCTACCGGCACGTATCTGGCGAAACTGGCGCGGAATAACTTCGTGCGGACAACGAGAGTGCGCGAAATGCTCCGAAAAGCAAGCGCGGGAAAAGTTTGGTCACATGACCCGTGACATCACGCCCTCTTTCTCTTTTTTCTGCTCCCGGAGCAGCGCGAATGTTTCATTCGCGGAACGAAAGCGCACGTCCCCGTTACTCCCGTGTGCTGCTCAGGCTGCTCGCTGCACTTGCTCCTGTTCGCCCAATGGAATTCGCTTTTAGTTTGTCAAAACTTAGTTTAACCTTGCTACTGCGGTCTGCTAGTTCAGTTTTAGCATAGTTCCACAATTGCTTTCGGATTTCTCGTGTTTCTGGTGCGTAGTCCTGATTTACACTATAATCAGACCCTTTGAATTTCTTAGCGTTTTTAAGGACATCCATTTTTTCCTTGTCGGAGGAAAAATTAACAATTGGCCGGTTGAACTTCTTGTTGAATCGACTGATACGGTGTGCTCTTTGTACTGACGTCAGTTCTATTGCAAGACGAGTTGGACAGGTGTCCTTAATCAGTTCCTGAGACTGCTGCCACGTCTCTCCCTTGTCATCTTTAATGCCATAAAAGACCAGGTTGGCCCTTCGACTTCTATTTTCAAGGTCGACGTCTTTTGTTTGCAGTTCCTGAACTTTCTTTTCGATCTCTTTGACCACGTTTCCATGCTATTCGACCGTCTTGTGAAGAACTTTAATCTGTCCTTCAGCTTTGCCCAATTTAACAGTTATTTCAGAGAGCATAGCTTCATGTTTTGCTAGTTCTTCCTGGATAGTATCCAGCTTCTTCATGATGCTGTTCTGACCTGCCTGCAAACTCTTGAGCAATTCTAGTTCAGTTTCACTGCGGGGGCCAGGATTTATCTCTACATCACCGGAAAGCAACAGTAATAGAGTAAAATACAGTACCCGGTCAGCAAACGGAATATTCTATGGCGAGCACGTTCTTTCACTCGTTTGCTACAACTACAAGCAAAACATGTCGTTGTGGGAGGAGCCGGCAGTGCACAAAGTAATCTACGTACATGAAAAGAGCAGTGTTCACTAACCTGCAATACCAACATAGGCATTAACTGCATGTCGGCCAGCGTGCCGGCTCCAAATCCCATGAAAGCATGTAGTCGTGCGCTTAAATAAGGTTGCACATGGTCACGTGGCACTTGATACTGGTGAGTCTCCACCATATCACTTTCAATGCGGACAGTATCGCTGGCGTTCCTGTCGTCGAAGATGGCTGGCAATTCATTGGGGCAGTCCCTTGCAGCCAAGTGGCACGATGTCGTTTCCGCAAGTGCCTTTGGAAATAAAGGGATCACCACCTATCGACCGGACGCGTTGAAATCCTATGCAGCTCGGAGAGCGACAAGAACATTGCAGAGAGCGTACAGCGATGAGATGAGATCAGACAGGCACATGAGCTCCCCGAAGAAAATAATATCCATGTCGTCGTCTTTCTATTGCTGTCGCGCTAACCGCTGTAGTACCATCGCTGCAGCTAACCGCTGTATATTACGAGGACTTTGTACCCTCTGACCACGGTGTAAGAAGGAGAGGTGACCGAACGGGGCTCCTGTAGCGCGGCCGTAATGGACGGAGTTCTCCGGCGCGATAGCAGATGGCGCCACAAACTCCGGCCCATCGCTTCTCGAAGCGGCCCTGTCAGGACGGAGGGCTTGCGGCCTGCTAAGCCGCAAATAAAAGCCATTGGGGTTCATTATGATCGTAGATTTTTCCTTACATCGCAAACGAGGGCTTGCCACGCAACTAGTTCGACAGATCTCGCTAGCTGCTGGCGCTCACAACGATCATCAGCACAGTCGCAACGGGCAGTTCGCGGTGTCTCGTGCATTTCGCCTTCCGCGCTCGAAACATCGTCTGCCTAAACTTCCTACTTCAGTTTACAATAAATATATACGCTACCGCTAGCCGGTTTCTGGGAAGACGCTGTTGTAGGTTTCCGAGTCTAACTTACGAAGACTAACAAGCTACATGTACTTCCTGAATGTTAGCAAGTATCGTGAATCAATCATGCGACCTTAGTATTTTGGAGGTTTCACTTGTTGGTAATGCAAATAAGAAAATTGCCTGTTTAATGTGCCTTCAAAGCAAAAAGCAAGGTCACTTCTTTCACTGTAGCACTGCTAGGTCACTGTAAAGATCACCTTCACAAGGTCACTGTAAAGCACAGAGCAACTCAGACAAGCTTGGACCGCTTCCTCATTTCTTGGCTTTTCTTTGCCTCCTTTTGTCGCTTCTGCTTGCTGTGCTGCCGCATCCTCATGCAAATGTAGTAGTGCAGCACCTTCGCCATTACGTCTGCTTTGTGCAGGGAACATGGGAACATGAAAGGATATGTAAGCAGCACATGGTCCAGTGTCTTACTGTACACACAGTTGTCGCTGGGCTGTTTGGCGAACTCCTTTTCCGTTGCCTTCAGAAGGTAGTATATGTTCAAGTTTGGATGGATGAGCTTACCACGCGTTTTGCAATTCACCAGATCTGCCTCTGGAATGCCACAGAATCCAGTTTGTTTAATGAGTTCATCTCTGCTGGTAGCACACACTATCTTTTTACCAATCTTTCTGCAAAGATAACTGGTGATGTAGTAGATTATGCAATCTACCGTATCTGCCATCCTGTAGTCATGCTCCAGGACATCTTCACATTCCCAACTTCCTTCCTCAATGAGTCCATCGAGTCTCGCTCTCAGGCTGTCAAGCCTGCTCGTTTGCTGCTCATCTGGCTGAAATGCCAACCTCATATCACCAAGAGTGATGCAAGGTCTTTTCTCTTCGGCATTTATCGTGCAGTTCCCAAATTTTGGTGGTTTGAGAAGGGTGTACAGGGAAAGCATGCGATAAAGCTGGAGAAATGTAGGGAATGTAGGGTGTTCGTTCTGACCTCCAGCTTGCCGAATTGTTCCGAAGAAACACTCGAGGCGGTCTTGATTCAGTTTTGCTGTTAGGATGTAGTCAAAGCCACACTCAGTCAGTAGATAATTTGACAGTTGAACAACTGACTTTAAAGTCACCCTGAGGCCTTCTGCAGTTGAGAAAGTCAAAAAGAAGTCCTTATGAATTTTTCCATTGACAACTTCTTCCCATTTGTCAAGCCACTGTAACGCGTCTTCAATGACTTGGAAGTCATTTCCACCCAGTCGCACTCCCTCAGCCGGAAACCGACGATTCAAGGCATCAAACAGATTGTTCATGAGTAGAGTAAACTGCACTGTGGGCTCCACATCATACAAGCGGGGTGCATCCCGCTTAGCGTAGAACTGAAGCCCCTTGGCAACAGACTCGCTAAATATCTGCGTTGCCAGCTTTACTCTCATCTTCAACATGTTTGAAGGGTTCACATGATTGTATGTGATCTTGGGACATGCTCTTTCATCCCCTGCGTGCTTTGTATCTGCTACATACAAAGCGTCATAGCATGACCACCGTACACACTTCCTATTGATGTGGAACTTCTTGCTATAGAGGCAGTTTCTAATGCATTTAAATAAATGCAGTGCATCTGAGAGCATGTAAACTTGCCTTGAACTGTCAGATGGGTGCTCAAAAGAGTTGGTGGTACTTCCCAAAACACCACGAACTCCGAAATGCTTCCACATGCTACGATTGGTTGATGCACCATCACAAACAACTCCATCGATGCGTATTCCAGCTTGTTCAAGTTTTAGGATGCATTGGAGGAGCAGCTGTGAAAGCACAGTTCCTTTCGTTGGTCCTTTCGATGCAAAAACTGCAACAGGCTGGAGATAGCTGTCAGCAAATGGAGCAAAAGCAAATACAAGTTCATGGTCGGCAAGCTCCTTACAGTCTCCATCGTCCTGCCCATGGTCAACGAACCCGGAGTATGTCATGGTCTTCGAATTCACGGCCAGTTCTTTCCTGACTTGAATTTCATCAAGCACCAGTATTCCTCTTCGTTCCATAGGACTCTTGGTTGCCATCTTTGTTGTGAGGGCTGCCAGAAACCGCTCATCAAAGCCGCGCTTCAGTCCCATCATGCTGACGTATTTCCTGATGGTGGTGACACAGGGCAGCGGGAGGATGTCATTGCTCCTCAAGAACGAGTACGTAGAGGAACTGCAGATATGAAGAAGGAGACACAGTAACAGCCAGTCATCTGTGTATCTTCGGTTTCTCCTATTGTGCATTTTGCTGCTGAAAACACTCTGAAATGAGAAGTAGCTGTGCTGACGGAATGTCGTGCTGCTGCAGGCGGTGCTGGAGGTCTTCATTTTGAAGCGACTTCATCTTGTTCTTCGACTGCTTCAGTTCCATCAATAGCACCTTGTTCCTTGCCAAAAGGCGCGCCTTTGACCTTGTCAGTGACGTCTTGGCCCTTCGGAGTGTTTCAATTTTTCCCCTTTCTTTAGACTGCACCGGTATCCTAATGCGCTGAAGCACCCGCCGTCCCTTCTTTCTGGCCACCTAACGACACGTATGGATGAGGAGGGTGTCACAAAGAGAGCTGCAAGCCTTGAAGACACTTCCTTCGGCCACTGTCATTATGAACCTTGAATGCCTCCATTTTCTTTGAAGATCGCCATAAGCACACTCAGGCTCTGCTTTGGGATATTCCTTGATGCTCGGTCCTCCTGAGCAAACCTTGATTGCTTCAACGGCGTTCACAACTTGTTCCACATCAGAAAGAGTCGTCACGCTCGCAATTAGCCCAGCGGCAGTAGGTTTGAGGGACTTCCCGAGCAGAACAATGTTCACACTCATGTTACTTTTGATGTGCACTGCCTTAGATATGTAGAGATTTGCTGCCGCAGAACCTTGGTTCACAGCCATTTTCGAGTACACAATATCTCGAATGCCCTCCATATCTACGCGATGTACAGCCCATGAGGATTCGGGACGACGCGCGGACTGTGCACTTTCAAGAAGTACGTCAAAGGCGAATGGGCGAAGCTCTGTAATTACAGTTCTGTTCTCTGTTAAGTCAAGCGTGTTGTCATCACCTTCCGGTGGATTTTCAATGCATTTGCTGCGCTATGACTGCATTCTTCATTTCCGGGAGACAGGCGGCGTGACTTGGCTGGCAGCTCACTGGTGTTAGCTTTACGCTTCACCGGTTTTCTCGAAGGCTTCACTTCCTTCGTGAGGTAAGCGGGGCATCCATCAAAAATTGATGGTACCCCATCCTTCGCCAACGTAGCTCTACGCTCACCTTGCATGAAGATATGTCCCTTGTACTCGGCACTCCACGTCTTCACCACGAAATGTGGAGCAAAATGCCGCTCGCACACAAGGTCCTTCCGGGTCAGAACACGGTCTTTTCGTGGGATCGCCCGCCTCCATGCCGCGAATTCCTCGGCGTCTGCGGGCGGCTCGAGGAGCGAGAATTTCTTCTTGCACGACTTGTAGCCGCTGTTGCACTGCGCAACGAAGCGCTTCCCCATGTCACTGATGCCTTATGAGGCCATAAAGCACGCATGCGAGGTGTGACAAATAAAATAGCGGGAACAAAACAACGAAGCCGACGCTGCTGTCACACTCGACTACGGGGTGCGCTCAACAAGCGGCCGCTCGGGAGGGCTAGAACGACGCCCGCCATCTAGTGGAGAGGCAGCCAACTGCGAGCGCTACGGAGTGCGCTCGTCGCGGCCGCTCGCCGCAGTCGTTCGGTCACCTCTCCTTCTTACACCATGCTTCTGACGCAGTCTTTTGGAAAGCTGGTTTAGTATCAGCTTCCTCTGATACAGTGAACACAAGCACCGAGGGCATCTACTACGACAAGCGCTCAGTTCTTCAAAAAGAACTCCCCAATAAACGAAGGGCATTTGCCAGCTAAAAGCTCCATTCCCACGCCAGGGCACAAAGTCAACTTCCTTACATTGTTTATCAGTAACTCTGCCTCCTCTCGTGTTACGAGTTCCTCTTGGCGCCACTTTTTTCTCTGATGAGAAGTTCAGTGGTTGCAGCACTTTCACCAGCTTGATTTTTAATCTGAATGAGTCTCTGCAAAGCTACCTTGCTATGCTCGACAGCGTCTGCCTCTAACTCGGTGTAAAGAAATGAGTCCCACACACACGGCAGGAAAATTTCCGACGACGCACTTGGAATGGTGACCTTTGAAAATGACAGACCTTGGCATTCATGTTCAGGAGCTTTATAAATAGCACCGTCTCGGTCAACATCGTTCGACAATCTTTGACATTCCTGTTCAGGAATATTATCGACCGAACTTTCTTGAATAACATCGTTAGACGCAACTTTTGCCACCGTGTTATTCTCGCGTCTTATTTGCTTCGGTTTGGGAAGAACCTGATCGCTAAGGTTGCAATCCTTCCGTGTTTTTCGGCAGCGCCTTTGAAAGATACTTGGAAGCATCCGGGAAAATAGTCGGAATGGCATCCTTTGATAAGAATGCTCGACCTCGGGGGATCTCAATGATCTTACCGTTGATTGTGGTCTGAAAAGTTCGCTGTATGAACCTTGTCTCGAAGTGCCGCTCACAAACAACGTTGCTCTCGTCGAGGACTCGATCACTTCTCTTTATGTTTTGT
Source organism: Rhipicephalus annulatus (assembly GCA_013436015.1). Taxonomy (NCBI): domain Eukaryota; kingdom Metazoa; phylum Arthropoda; class Arachnida; order Ixodida; family Ixodidae; genus Rhipicephalus; species Rhipicephalus annulatus. Next base: position 5,481 of record WOVY01000963.1, on the reverse strand, counting down.
GACCATTCTTCCCGGCGATCAGCTTCAAGCGGCACCCGAAACAAGGAGCGCACCTTCTTACACGAGCGATAGCCGCTGTTACAATTTGGCACAAAACAGAAGCCGTCTCGCTTGTCTCCCCTTCTCCCTGTCATGTTTTTTTCATTCCCATAGACAAGCGCAGACACCACTGCCACTTCTTCACTCAACTACAGCACAATGTGGCAAGAAATACCAGCGACGAGGCACAAGTCACGCGTAAACATCATAGACTGGCAATACAACACGTGCTAAACCAGAAGAGGCACTGGCTAAACACACACGATGGATGGCTGCCACCTATGCACCTCTCTGTTTATTTCCACCATCTCAAAGCCTTTATCTCGACTCATCCGCCATATCTCTTGGTTTGCGTTGACAACCGCTCTTTGCAGGTTGTTATCACGCACCGGTGCCTCCGGTATCGTGCATATCACTACCTGTACCTTAGAAGAAGTGGCGCGCATGTCATCGACGCCTTTCGCCAGTGTGGCTGCTAGTCCTGCTGTATCTTCATTTAAGACATCGTTTAAACCGCCTGAAATTATCACGAGGTTTCATCTATCAGCTGTAGTTTTGAGTTTTGCGCTCGCTTGCCTCATGACTGCTTCAAGCTTGCGTCCTGGGAACGCCCCTACTGCAACCCTCTTGTCACCTCTTTCCCTCTCTTTGATGGCTTCTGTGCATCGATTTAAATTCGAGTCCCCGGCGATTATCACGTGCTGTGACTTTTCAGCTGGAGCGTCCTGCACCTGGGGGCTACTTGTACCTGTGACGCTGGCTGCTTTGTCCCCTCCCAGCCCCACCACTACCTCGCTGAAGCTGGGCCTTGCGACAGTTGAACCGGCTAAACCTGTTTTTTCAAAACTTGCTTGTTCTTCCTTCTCCACCGTTCTGGTTGCCGGTTCTCTACTGTTCTCTCCGTAGGCCGCTTCTTTGTTCAGCTTCGCTAGTGCTTCCTCGGTGGACTTCAGTCTTTCTCCCATTGCCCTCATTTTCTCTTGCTCTGTCGCCAACGCAGTCTCGAGCTCATCAATTCTCACTAGCAGTTCACTTTTGGCAACCATCATTTTCTCCAATTTTCCTCGACCTCACATTGCCTACACTTCGCGTCAGCCTCTTCTCCATCCGCTTTTACGCTTGAGTCTACTTTCAAACCCACTCCCCATCCTGAACACTTTACAGTCTTTTTAACCATGTCTTTCTGACACCAATTGTCCCTATACTCGATAATTACTAAACTCGAGCCGTGCACTACGAAAAAAAAGGAAGTCTAAGCTCTACTACCAAAAATTTGCATGTTCAATGTACGCGCACCTCCCCCACGGGGTGGCAAAAAGAAAAAAACAACAAAAAAAATTTCAAACACACACTTCCGCACTAACTAATACATACCTGGCGACTGGCCCCCGAAAAAGCGGTACCATAAAATTAGTGCTACGAAGATTTCAAACCGCTGCCTTATAATTATAAAGACAAGCTCAAAACATGCAAAAACACTTATCTGCGCAGTAGATCCGGAGCGCTCGAAAAACACGTCCAAACAAACATCGAGAACTTCTGCAACCTGGTGTAGGTAAGGGGTGCCCTAAGCTAACGAAAGGCACGTTGCCTTGATTCTGGCGTGGTTTTTTAAACGCGCATAAATTGAAACGCTTAGTGGTTATATGCCTGACCATATGGGAACGCTGGTACCTAATGGGTTAAGAAGTGGAGTTCGCCTGTTTGGGATTAAACAAAACCAACTTCATGCTTCAAAAACTAACATTTTTCAGGCAAGTAACATGAAGTATCAACATTTTCAAGCTTGCTCTTGTAATTGTTACAGTTCATTTATAATTTTTGTGACGTAAAATGTTTAAAATATGTGACAGCTTTGTGTTAGACAACAACAAAGCATTCAGAAATACTACACAAAGGCAGCTGCTGTCCCTATCACAGTACATGTCCACAATGAGAACGTTAGTATACCTTCTATAGCACATGTGAGAAAAAGACTCGATAGGTTTTCACACAACCAATGTTTTCTTTTTTCTGTCTCCCTCGCACCAGTATTGCTGCTGCATTGCACGTGATCACGCGCATCCTCTTCTTCCATCACGACGCAATCCCCTCGCTGTTGTTGGCACTACAACCCAGTGGCATTCAAGCCCTTAGCACCGAGGTTCACACTGTTTTTGGTGGCCAGCCTGCAAGTAGGAAAGATACCAAAGTGTTTTTAAGTACCGAGTTCTGCGACCTGCTCTCAAGTCAATTTTTATTCTAGTTTCTCAGAACTTTGCAAAGAGATATGAGGAAATGGAAACAGTCAGCAATCCTAGATGTATCAGAACTATAGTACAAGTCAAAAAGAAGGCAGGAAATTGAACACACAGAGAAGCACACAAGCAGCACAATAAAGAGGACCCCAAGACATAATGCATACAACACTATGAGAAGTGCATTGTCGATGACAGATTTTGATCACTAAGCTTACCAGATATATTTTCGGCAAGCAGCACACCTATAGGGTACTGCACATGGAGATGCATGTCAACTGTGGACACACAGTATTGAGTTAACATGGCTCACATTTTTCTATGCTTCATGGGCATGTAGGACTGCCTTGTGGGGGTGCGTGGCAATGGATGGCGGTGCTTGTGCGCTGAAAAGCAGCAAAGGTGGCTCAATAAGGAATCAAAGCACCATTTGCAAGAAAAAAGAGAGAGTTCAATTATTTTGTATTAAAAGTGTGTTACTATTATGTCCCTATTGTACCAAACCCATTAAAATGAAAATTGGTGATTTTATTATTCACAAATAGGCAAATAAATACACAAGTGAAATAAAAACTCTGTTTGCATCATTTTTCACACACCCCATGGGCATCGAGAGGCTAGACGAGACCATCTGAAGCTTCTGGTGGGTAGGGTACAATTACGATAAATTTATTCTACCTTTATTTAGTGCTCATAAGTATGTGTGATGACTGCCAGTTGGGCGTGTTGGTAATTGTTCATGATCAAACAAGCGCAAACAAGTGCAGTGTCCTCTCCGAGTCTGGGCTCTTAAGTAATTCAGTCATTCAAATGCAAGCTCTTAAGGCCACAATGCAAAGCAGCGCCCCAAGTAAGTCTTTCACTTTCAAGTGACCATGATAGTCCTCCACTGCTTTGCTGTTTTGTATCGTAATAAAAGGCATACGTCTGAAGTGTCCAACATTCCAACTGCTTCTCTGGCAAGTGTGTAGAAATGCTCAGAAAAAATTTTTTTATTCTGCGTTCAGTCTTCCATCGGAGTGATGAACGCCCAGAACGATGGCTGGTGGACGTGATCACAATGGTGTGGAAGTCTAAAACTGAAACCGTGTGCAGTTTTTGAAAGGCCTTCACCATTAATACTACATACACTGTACTGGTCGTACAAAGCATGGAAATTGTCAGATAATGTGTTACCGAAGTTTCTCCAGCTTTGTTTAGTTAGCCTCAAAAACCAACATAGTTGAGGGGAAGAGTTTGTTTCAGCAACACTGGTACGCCAGCATTGTGAAACGAACTGTAGTGGTTATATTCCTGCCAAGTGTGCATGCAACTAAAACAAACAGGAAATGTCCTTCACAAAACAGCAGAAGGTCCCCAATGTCTTGCAGTTGTATTTAGGTGTTCTGCGTTGCATATGGGATGAGAGCCAGCATGGGCAACATGATTAAGCGAAACGTGATGGCAAAATGTTCTCCAATGTAGAACTTTGGTAAGTACTGTTGTGCACTTTAAGCACAAAGGCTTGCGCGGCATTACTAGATGACATTGCACCCACGGGCAAGGTTTGAAAATTTACTGAAGTCAGTTGTGCTAATACTTGCCGAAGACATTTTTTTTTGTTGAGAGTGGCGCCAGACGCAGCACTCGCTTTTCTCCGCCGTAGGCAAGCACGCGACCGTCTCGCCGGCAGTGCCACGGTGCCTCTTTGAACACGTGATAAAACAAGCAAAATTACTTTCTTGTGCAGTCTAAAGTTGCCTCAAGTGAATGAAATGCCATTTAAAGTTAAACATGTTTTTTCTTAAGCAAAATCAGCCTACTTGCAAGCATTTCTGTGTGGATAAATAGAACCACATCGCTGCTGGGTTCCCCACAGGTGCGCCTGCGCAAGTAGGCGTTTGGTGTGTAGCGACATCCCGGACCCGAGCTAACGAGGGAGTTTTGACTCCCTCCCGCGCCTAGCCGTGCGTGGCTTTGCCGTGTCTGGGGAAAAGGGGATCCTGGGGGTTGAGCCAATGCTGGGTGATTGGACCTTTAAGGCCCCCCGGCAGAGGCAACTCACCCCTTTCGCCCCGGCTTCACGTAGACGGCACCCCTGGGCTGACCCACCCAGGGGAAATCGGCAGTCGCCTTTTCCTATCTCTCTCTGCCTATATCTTCGTCTTTATCTCTCACTATCTATCTGTCCTGTCTTCTACTCTCTTCTGTTTACTTCCAATTTTTCTGGCGGCAAGGGTTAACCCTGTGCAAATAGCCTACCTTGGTCTAGGCGCATTGGGTTATGGCAGTGTTCTACAGCTGACGTCTGCAAGCTTTCAGCACCTGTAAACTTGCAGCGTCCCCTTGTTGGGCTCCGTGGGTGGGTGGCCGCCAACGCTGCTGAACAAACATAAGACCGGCATGCATGGCGCATTCCCTCTACTACCTGATCGTACCGGCCTAAAGCGGGTACGCACCGACGACATAAATCTCTTCAACCAGCCAATAGAACTTTTCCCCACTTCCACGTCATTCACTGCGAAAAAACCGGAAAGCAAGCTAGGACCGTATCTCCTTTCGTAGTTGCCAGGTGTCTTACGGAAACTCTCGGGGCTGGATACAAAGTAACCAAAATGGCGAGCGGAGACCTTCTAGAAATATGGGACAAAGCACAATTTGTAAGCTAAACAGCCTCTCAACGTTTGGTGACGTACCAATCACCGTAACACCACACCGATCCATGAACATCACTCGCGGAGTGGTATCTGATGCAGACTTACTTGAGCTCACCGAGACTGAACTTTTGGAAGGGTGGAAGAGCCAAAATGTCAATAATGTACAGAGAATTATCATAAGAGATAATAAGGAAACACCAACGAAACACTTGATACTCACGTTTGCATCCAGTAAACTACCAGATTCCATTCAAACAGGGTACACAAGACATCTATCAGGCCGTATATACCAAACCCTCGTCGTTGCTTTCAATGCCAGAAGTATGGCCATGGCTCTAAAACTTGTCGTGGTCGCCAGACTTGTGCACAATGTGGAGTCCTAGGCCACGTGTCTGAGAACTGCAAACAACTGCCACACTGTGTAAACTGCGAAGGAAACCATGCCGCATATTCACGCTCCTGCACATACTGGAAAAAAGAAAAAGAAATAATTGCATTGAAGTTGAAGGAGAACATTACGTTTAAGGAAGCACGGCGAAGAGTTGCTCCATTCTATGGACCTACATACG
>WOVY01000962.1:87500-218699 GCA_013436015.1 Rhipicephalus annulatus | reverse complement strand
AATACTGGAGGACCATGTATTTTGTAATGTCAGTACGTGAGAAGCAACACCTGGAAGTCAAAATTATCTGGAATCCTCCACTATGGCATTTTCACAGCCTGAGTTGCTTTGGAATGTCAAACTCTGCAAACTAATTAACCATTTATTCGGTAAAAAATGTTTATCTTGGTTTTTTATTATTGACAGTGTGTAATTTGTGTAACTATTTTTATCTCGCTAGCTTATGATTTTCTCTTGTTGTGACATAACTATAATCTTAAATTTTACCAACTTACAGCATTGTAACCTTCTTCTCTTTGTACGCAGCTGTTTATGCAAACGTACCGAGCCAAGCTGTTTCCCGGTATTCATCCAAGTCGAATACTGTCCCAACACTTCGACCATATTATTCAAGTAAGGATGCCTTGTTGAAATGAGGATTTCATTGTTTTAATGTATTGTGCCAATTTTAGGATACAGCACTTAACCATGCCTGCTAGCACAATATGTGAGACCCTAGTTTCTTCTTACTTTATCAGGAGGCTCGCTACAGCTGTATTTATTGAGGTTTAAGTGCATCAGAAAAGTGGAACTGCACTTCTCTGTGTGAAAATGTTATGATGACACGGTCCTTTAATAAGAGTTGCAGTTGCCGAGGAGATTACAAACTTGCCCAGGCGAATTTAATTCTCTGGTGGCAAATGCAGTTGTTTAACTTCTGATGTTTGTTTATTTCTGTGCATTTCTTAAGAAATGTGTTAAGTGGGGTCAAAAGTTAGCCAATATTGTTAACTGCAGTCAATAATAATAATAAATAATAATAATAATAATAATAATAATAATAATAATAATAATAATAATAATAATGTAGCGAAGCCTCCGAACTCTGAAATGGGCCGAACTCTTGAGTACCTCCTAGTGGGGCTACCCAACAAGGACGCCGCTCGCGCTGAGAGTCCGTGCTTGGCCATGACTGTCGCCATTTTGTATGGTCGCTGGTTGCCGGCTAATAAACGCCTTAACAAATTGGTGGAGAGTGCTGCGATCTCCTTCGATGCCCTTGGAGCTACGATCACGTACCCTGCCATCTACCATGTCCCACGACGCTTCTCAGCAAATGCCTCCTCCAATGCCACCCCCTTGTCCTGGTGTCCCCAGGATCCGCGATCCACCTATCTTCACTGGCGCCGATGGCGCTGACGTGGAGGACTGGCTCGCCATTTACGAGCGCGTGAGCGTCCCCAACAAATGGGACGAGGACGGCAAGCTGACCAACTTGGTGTTTTACCTTGCGGGTGTCGCCAGTTTGTGGTACAACAACCACGCGTCCGATTTTGCCACCTGGTCCGATTTCAAGACCGCAATCATCGTCTTTGGCCGCCCTGCTGTTTGCAAGCTGCAAGCCGAGCAGCGCTTGCGTGAACATGCTCAGGAGGCTGGTGAGTCATTCGCCAGCTATATTGAAGATGTCCTGGACCTATGCAACAAATCCAATCACACCATGTCCGAGTCTGACAAGATCCGAAACATCATGAAAGGCATTGACGATGATTCCTTCACGATGCTGCTCGCCAAAAACCCCGGCACAGTGGCTGAGGTCATCACACTGTGCCAGAGCTACGAGGAGCTCCGCCGGCAGCGTTCGATGACCCGACGCTCCCACCACGAGCTGCAACGCTTGCTGGCTTGGAGGCCAGTTGTGACCAAGTGGCGTTGATGGCAGACCTGAAGTCCTTCATCCGTGAGAAATCGCGCGTCAGTTTCTCGCTCCTGCCCTTTGCCCCCGACCGGCTGTTCAACAATCGGCTATTACCCTTCTCCCTCCTATCCGCCGAGCGATTGAACAGGAAATAGCGGATGTAATGCCTGCGTACCACCCCCCACAGCCTCCGGCTCCTGCATCCCTGAGTTACGCGCAAGTGGTCACCAGGCCGCCCCAAGTCGTTCCAGCACCCGCCCCTCTGACCTACGCCGAAGCTGCTGCTCGACCTCCGTCCTTTGCAGCGCGTATGCCCGCTACGTATGTTGACGTAACCGCTCAGCCTCAGCTTCAGTCCACCATGCAGCCACCGTTCCGTCCATCGGCCCTTACGACATGGGTGAGACCTGCCCCGGTGAACAGATGGCGCACACCCGACAACCGGCCCATCTGCTTTGCCTGTGGTTATGCCAATCACGTAGCCCGTTATTGCCATCGCGTACAGTCGGCTCCGATTTCTTCACCTGTTGCTGGCCAACTCAGCGGTCTTTATCACGAAGAACCGCCGTCTATGCCACCTCAGTCTTGCCCAGGTCCATCTCGAAGATCGCCGTCTCCACGACGTCGTTCCCTGTCCCCCATGCGGCCAAGTGCGGCTGCTCATTGAGCGGGAAAACTAGCCGTCGCAGTCCCCAAGGCAAGGACTGCGACGCTATTTGCAATGTGAAAGCCCTCAGAGCAGCCCCTCAAATGTCATTCACGTGCTTGTGGACGGTGTTTGTGCATCGGCTCTTATATTGACACTGGAGCTGCCGTATCAGTTATGAACGAAAAGCTCTGCCGCTTACTTCGAGAAGTGACGACGCCACTTTCTGGGTTGTCTCTCCGTACCGCAAGTTTGCATCGTATTTATCCTACAGCAGGGTGCACAGCTCGCGTTGTCATTCAGGACGTTCTGTATGTTGCCCAGTTCATCATCATTCCGGCATGCTCTCATGACGTCATCCTGGGATGGGACTTTCTCTCCTGTCATGACGCCGTCATCCATTGTGCCGCCGCCGAAATCGAACTCTCACCCTTCTCGCATTTGACGCTAGAAGACAGTTCCTCGACACTGAGCAAGATTCTAACGAAAGACGATACAACAGTGCCTCCGAACTCGACGACGGCTGTGTCTGTCTACTGCCCCAGTCTCTCCGATACAATTGCACTCGTTTCGCCATCCAACCGTGCTTGTAGCAGGAAAGGGTTGCTAGTACCTTTCGCGACCGTGCAGGTCAAACAGGGCAACGCTGCTATTTTTGTAACCAACCCGTCTCCGCACACTGTTACCTTGATTCGAGAGGAATGTCTCGGCAGAGTGGAACCAGTTGACGACGCACAAGTCCTGGGCGTACCCGATGAGACGCGCTGTCCCAGGTCGCGTACCATCAATGCTGTTTCCACTTCTGATTCGTCATCTGCTGATGTATTTGACCCCTCCATCGCTGACAACCTTACGGCGGTACAGCGTTCCGAGCTTCTGGACCTGTTGCAAGAATATCGTTCTTCTTTCGATGTCGGGCGAAGTTCTCTCGCTCGCACGTCCGTTGTTACGCATCGCATCGACACTGGTGCCCATCCACCTTTACGGCAACGTCCATATCGCGTGTCGCCTGCGGAACGTCGGGTAATTAATGATCAGGTTGACGATATGCTCCAACGCGACGTTATTCGGTCCTCGGACAGTCCATGGGCGTCTCCTGTTGTTCTTGTTGCCAAGAAAGACAGTGTTCTTGTTGCGAAGAAAGACGGTTCTGTGCCGTTCTGTGTAGACTACAGACGACTCAATAATATCACTCGCAAAGATGTTTATCCACTGCCACGCACCGATGACGCGATTGACAGCCTTCATGGAGCCGATTTTTTTTCTTCTCTCGATCTGCGCTCGGGGTACAGGCTGACCCATGGCTGACGACGCTCGACCAAAGACCGCCTTCGTCACGGCAGACGGCTTGTACGAGTTCAACGTCATGCCGTTTGGTCTATGTAATGCACCTGCGACCTTTGAGCGCATGATGGACACCGTTCTGCGCAACTTGAAATGGTACACGTGCTTGTGTTACCATGACGATGTCATTGTCTTCGCTCCGGATTTCTCCACGCATCTCCAACATCTGAAAAAAGTTTTCGCACGTGTGAGCAATGCCGGCTTACAACTAAATCTGAAAAAGTGGTGCTTTGCAGCACGGCAACTCGCCATCCTGGGGTACGTCGTGTCCAAAGACGGCATTCTTCCTGATCCTGCCAAGCTTTGGGCTGTGGCCGAATTCCCCAAACCTGCATCTGTCAAAGAACTGCGTAGTTTCATGGGCCTGTGCTCATACTTCCGTTTCATGGGCCTGTGCTCATACTTCATACGAAACTTTGCCACGATAATATCACCGCTGACGAAGCTCCTTGGAAGTAACGGGCCCTTCAATTCGTGGTCATCCGAGTGCGACGACGCGTTCATGAAGCTCCGCCATTTGTTGACGTCGCCTCCCATTCTATGCCACTACCACCCCACAGCCCCAACGAAGGTGCACACGGACGCCAGCGGTGTAGGCCTCGGTGCTGTCCTGGCGCAGCGCAAACCCGGATTCCCTGAATATGTCGTAGCATATGCAAGCCGTACGCTCACGAGAGACGAGACAAACTACACCGTCACAAAGAAAGAGTGCCTGGCGATCGTCTGGGCCCTTACAAAGTTTCGACCTTATTTGTATGGTTGCCCATTCGATGTCGTCACCGACCATCATGCACTATGCTGGCTTTCATCATTGAAGGATCCCTCAGGCCCTCTCACCCGTTGGGCTCTTCGCTTACAAGACTACGACATTCGTGTGCTGTACCGCAACGGACGCCAGCATGCTGACGCGATGCCCTCTCACGCTCCCCTCTACCTCAAGACGAACATGCCCTGCTCAGTAACCTCAATTGCTGTATCGGCCATCGATGTTGACATCCTCACTACCGAACAGCGAAGGATAATTGATCGCCCCGCTGATCAACTTGCTCTCTGATCCGTCCGCAACACCATCCACGCCTGCCTTGCATCGTCGAGCTCACCATTTTCGCCATCTGTGACGGCCTCTTACACCAACGCAATTGCGACTCCGATGGCCAGCAGTGGTTACTCATCATACCCCACAGTCTGCGGTCAGAGATATGTGAATCTTTCCATTCTGATCCGCAATGTGTGCACTCTGGGGTATCTAAAACTTACCACCGCATTCGACAACGCTACTTCTAGCGCTACGTGCAGCAGTTCGTTCGCTCTTGCCTCACTTGCCAACGCCGCAAACCGTCGGCACACATGTCGCACGCCGGTCTGTAACCGTTACCTTGCCCTTACCGTCCCTTTGGGCGTGTAGGGTATCGATTTGTATGGGACCACTTCCTCTGACGTCGGCTGGTAACCGCTGGGCCATCGTTGCCGTAGGACCATTTAACGCGATACGCCAAAACCGTCGCTCTCCCTGAGGCTACTGCGCGCGATGTTTGCACCCTTCCTGCTGCATCGATTCATACTGCGCCACGGACCACCCAAGAGCTTCTCAGCGATCGAGGTCATGTCTTCTTGTCGGAAGTCGTCGAGCCAATCTGACGGAGTGCCATTCTGTCCACCGCAAAACTACTGCTTACCACCCGCAGACGAATGGCCTCACCGAACGCTTTAACCGCACCCCTCGGCGACATGTTCTCGATGTACGTCGCTGCCAACCACTCGAATTGGGACCAATATACTGCCTTTCGTCACCTACGCCTACAACACCGCCCCTCAGAGGACGACCGGTTTTTCACCTTTCTACTTGCTGTACGGAAGGCACCCGTCGCACACCATGGACATGATACTCCCGTACACGCCTGATCCATCTCAGTGTGCGTCCATTTCTGAGACAGCCAGGCTTGCTGAAGAGTGTCGCGAGCTTGCCAAGACATTTACGACACATGAGCAAGAGCGGCAGAAGAGTATTCGTAATGGCTCCACCACTTCTGAGCCCACGTTCTTCCTGGTGCGCTCGTATAGCTCTCAATCCCGACCTCTGCAGCTGGCCTCTCTTCCGAACTACTTCCCAAATACGAAGACCCCTACCGTGTCATCGAGCGCACCTCTCCCGTCAACTATCTGATCGAACCTGTTGAACAATCTTCGGACATGCACCGCCGTGGGCGCGACATCGTCATCATGGAGCGCCTGAAGGCTTATTATGACCCGCTCATAGTAACAAGCTGTTAGGTCGCCAGGCGGCTCCCTCTTCGACCCCGGGGTAATTGTAGCGAAGCCTCCGAACTCTAAGATGGGTCAAAACTCTTGAGTACCTCCTAGTGGGGCTACCAACAAGGACGCTGCTCGAGCTGAGAGTCCGTGCTTGTCCGTGACTGTCGCCATTTTGTATGCTCGCTGGTTGCCGACTAATAAATGCCTTAATAATAATAATAATAATAATAATAATAATAATAATAATAATAATAATAATAATAATAATAATAATAATAATAATAATATTATTATTATTATTATTATTATTATTTATTATTATTATTATTATTATTATTATTATTTCCCATCAGTAAACATTTAGGCTTGATGAAAGCAGTTTTATCTAAACTATCACTAATATTAGTTGTTTTCTTTCTCTTGTGTAGTTGTTTTCTAGTTTTTTTGTATGCAGTGTATCTGTACAGACCATGGACTTGACTAAATTGAAATTGATGAAGGTTAGGAAGAAGATTGACATATTTGCTTTCATCTCTTGATATGGCATGGCATTTATCTTTTCTTTTCAGAGTCTTTTCGTAAAGCTTCGTAAATTGGTTCCTTGTTGCTTAGCAAGTTTGAGTTTCCATATCGAGCTTCCTGACCAAGATGAACTGCAGGTAAGATCGGTCATTTGTATTCGTTGCCTGCATGTCTGTCCTGTGCATAGTGATTGCTTAGAAGTACTTAAGTTGGTTGGAGTGACTTGTGGCCTGTAGTAGACTGCAGTTGCATCTTGTAGTAACTGTGGCTGGCCATTATTGGCAAGGCTATGTGCATGCATGTTGAAAACATGCAGTGGTGGCGGCATGTTCTCAGGAAAAGGCAGGAACTTGCACTTGTCCACTTCATTGCTAACAATGAAAAATATTAAGACGGTGAAAATGCTAGCGTGGCCTGCTTACATTGGGGTGGTCATGGGCGGTCATTCGTCGCCATCATGCTAAATTGTAAAATTAGTGTCAATACTTCCTTAAGCAGTAGTTCTGTTTAAGAGATATTCATTTACTGAGAGTTGATTGTACTTACTTTCCAATTCGATATATCATCTGAACATTCCACCCTGTAATATTTTTATCTATTTTGGTAACGCTCCACGTCTACATTTAGTTAAATTGTTGTAAACTGAGTACTCAGCATTTTAGTTGAAGGTGCTGCATTGTGGACATGGTTCTCATAAAATTCTCCACTGGAATTGCAAAGGAGTTGTTGCAAGGCGTTGTTTACATCAATTGGGAAGTGACATTGTCCTGTTGTCTGTGTAGTTGAGGGAGAGCTCAGAGATTAGGTGTGTCTTAAAACTTGGGGTGTATCAGTGGCTATTCGCTCAACTTTATGCCAATTGCTGTTACTCTGAAGCTGGCAATGTTTATCTTGCTCTAGTTTTAGAAAGGTGTGCATTGTGCAGCCACTACTGCCTGTTTTTGTACTGCGCATCCTTAACATCAGTGTTTACACCAGGGGCTGTTACCAGATTGTGCTGCAGCTTTCTTCAGCTGTAACTTCATTGCTTCAAGCCCTGTTTATGAAATAACGATGTTCGTACGTTTCAAAGCACCCATTCATGTATGCCACTTTTGTCCTCCGTCTCGAACTTGCTACTATCACTCACATGATTGTCTGCTTTTGTTGTGTGTGTTTGTTCAGGTGGCTGTCGTTGGGACTGCTGTCAGCTGGATGACTGTGCTGTGGAAGCTCAGATGATTGCCAAGTCCAAGCCCATGTCAGGTGTGTGTCCATGCACTGTTGCTCCAACTTTTTCCCCAACCTTTTTCGTGACTGTAAAGCTGGTTTCTTGCAAGGCAGTGCCCACCTAATGGCAGTAAGAATATTTATAAAACATGACTTTTATCCATTTTGTGAAATCGGTTGGACAGATGAGGCTGTAAACAATTGCCCATTGCTGTGTCGCTTGAATGGCGCATTAGAATTGTAAGAAAAGTGAGATTGACGTCTGACGTTCATCGGGAGCAATGGCCAGGAAATGCGCCTGATTTTATAAACTCCCCATGCATGTTTCATTGTACCACAATCCTCTGACTCTACGCATTTGTAGCCTTGGCGCATTTGCTTGGGTTCATTCAAGTCGTCGACGTCTATCAGGCTCTCGACCTCATCTTCCATGATCTCGCCTTCGGTTCAGAAGACATTTATAAGGGTGTGGTTTGAAACAAATGTGTAGAGTGGACTCTACAGTAAGCCTATTAAATTTAGAATCTGCTCCCTTGAAATGGTTGACAGTATTATACCTTTGTTTACGTATGATGAGCTTGTACCAAGAGCGGCATTGAAGACGTCATTAAATTTAGAATCTGCACCCTTGGAACAAGGCGTTCCATTATGGCACCGTTAATTTCTTTCCACGCGTTCATTGCCCACTTGTTTGTTTTGCCCATGAAAAGGAAATTATTGCAGGGTAGAAGTGTGCAGCCCTCGCTGTCAAGTTTCTTTAACAGGAAATGTTGCTAGAGTATATGTTTTAATGAGAGAACTGGTCTTCGTAGGGTAATAGCTGACTGAAAAGTGTTTTCTCGATGTTTGCAGCCTCTGTTGAAGTAGAGCAGGAGCTAATATTTAGAATGGATGAGGAGAAACACACAGACCAGGCACCACCTTTTAGTAAGTACCTTTGTAATTTTAATTTATTAACACGATAGCGTTGAAGAGCTAATTTTGCAGAAATTTCAGTGTCGGCGTCGGTTTGTCATTGGTTGTGAGCGGAAAATTATCATCTTTGCAGGACTAAAAAATCGAGAAAGATCTACATAAAACAAAAAATAAAATATTCTTGGTCCGAGTGGGGATCCAACCTGAGTTGTCTGCGTGGCAAGCGGGTTTTTCTACCACACAGTCACGGCTCTACTTGTGAATACAGTGAAAATAACTTCCTCTGCTTGGAAATCCAGTGAAAGTAACTTTTCATGCTTTACAAACACATGTGTCCTGCATACGTGCTTCACAATACCATGTGAAATATTCTCGTGTGATAATGTGTGGTACAAGCTTACATTGCCATCGGGCGACAGAAGCTGGGATTATGATAATGACTTCATAGTATAAAGCCGCTCACCCTCTACAAAAGGCACAGACGCTACTGCACCCTTAACATAGTGAGTACATAGCAAGATTGAGAAAATTTAAGTACGCACTAGGAACTGAATATCGCTATCGCGTTCAATTCTTAAAAGCAAAGTGTAAGGGTCCCCCATTCTTCTAAACTTAACGAAGCTTGCGTTTGCATCCTCATTGTAAATTGTTATCCAGAGTGATTATAGCATTGTAGATTGTAATAAGTGTACTCTGCAGCTTCATTCATTGTGCAGACTGTTCTTTAGACCTTGAGTAGTTGTACCGCTGCTTGAACAAAGTTCTTCTTTCACTTTTTCAGGTCAGAAGCAGCCCAGATTTCCAAGGCTTTCTAATTTAAGATATCAGGTAGGTTACTTACAGCAGTATACTTACAGATAGTTGTAGTATGGCATGCATCGTCTTTTCCTTTTTTTATACGTTATTTCTGAGCTCTCATCTAATCTGTGTTTATTTTGAGTTGGGCACATTACCTGCCAAGTCGGTTGTGGCTATAGTCTTTGTGTTGCCGAGCATGAGGGTGCGGGTTTTGTTCCCAACCTGGCAACCTTACTTAATTGACAACTTTATATGCAACTTTGGTCGGGGGCGTTGGTTTAGGTTCACATAAAATAACTCCATGTGGTCAATATGAACTCAGAGGCCCCGCCCCCCTAAGGCGTGCCTCGGGTTCATGTTTTGGCAAGTAAAACTCCAGAATAAAATTTGTTGAGTGTTATTTTTCTACACTCACATGTTTGGTTTGTCTGTTACAGAATCAGAATATATGAAGTGTTTTGTGAATTTACTCTAATAAAATGTGAAGGCAGCATGGTGGCATAAAATAGGCTTATGATAGGTGCTTGCACTTGTCTGTTATAAAATTTTCACCTGCTGCTACATTGCTGTGTGTTTCGTTAGTGTTGTTCATTGAATTCTGCTCTTTCGTTATGATTATTTTATCACTCCTAATAGGAGCTCTGTTGTGGAAGGCATGGTGTTGACCTGACATCTCTCGACCATATGCCAGGGGGAAAGATTGAGAAGTACTTGGGCAACCTTGACTTCTTTTTCATTCGTGAAGGTACAAGCATACGAGAGGTATGAAACCACCCTTTCTCTCCACTCAAAATAAATGTTCAGGATTTTTTTTCAACTACTCCATCCTTGGTTAAGCTTTGTTAAATTAAGTCTAAATGGTGATGAACTGCTTTCGTTAAGTGAAGTGTAGGGATTGAATAAGTCGTTCTATGCCTGGCTGATGCTGAATGAAGCCTGGATTCTGTTTCACACAGTTGTACTGTGCACGTGTTAACGTCCCCTTCTTGTAGCACGAGTAATTGAAGCTAGGGTGGTTTCGGGTGAATAAGGAAACAGGCTAAGTCAATAAGGAACACTTTATTGCTGCAGTAGCAATAATATGAAAATGTCACTTAGAGGAATGGTTTGTCTTATGTAAATAATGAAAGGTAAGGGTTACTTTTTTGGTCGATTGGCAGCAGCTTGCGGATGTTTGGGTAATGGTGATTGCTGGCACAAAGACTTGTCTTTTCGTCAGGTCAACTTTTTATCACTTTTTGCTTGCTTCTTAAAGGGACACTAAAGTCAAATAACAATTTACTTCAGAGTGAAAGCTCAATGTATGACAGCATCTAAAACGACAATATTATCAACAACAGTGCCCTACTTACCAAGAAATTAAGGTAAGTGCACAAGAGCACATGTGCCACAGTAGGACATCTTCAAAATGATCTCGATGATATCGGACGGACCGCCTACAAGTAATCGCTATTAATTGATCTAGCTTTAATTAATTGTTATTAATTGATCTAGAACCTTCTATTCATCAAGAGATGCAGTAAAATGCTACTTGTTCATTTTTGCTTGATTCATGAAAAAGAACCGCCGGATGTTACTATGGGGAATGGCGCAAGTAGTTCACAAATTCAATTTTCGGGTAGTTACACTGGACAGGTGGTGCCAACTAGCGGGGCACAGTTGAACCAAAAGACGTCTGCAATCTTGGAGCCAATGGCGGGAAATTGATCAATAGCCGTTGTTGCTGCTGTGGCTCCTGCTACTTTCGGTCTGCTGCTACTAGCGCAGTAAAGCCGGGCAACGTTGTGTACGGCAAAAGTGACGTGAGTCGGTCCGGTTGGTCCGCTTTTTGAGGGGTGTGATTTGAAGTGCACTAACCCGATTTTGGACCACTAAATGACATTTTTTTTCAAAATAAAGCCCTCCTTGGCACAAAGTAACACTACGAAGTTTCTGAAACCCTATTTCAACAATCCCTGTCGTCTTAATAGTTGCCTTGTGTCCCTTTTGATGAATACTTGTTGCTGAGCTATTTGGGGTGTACATGACGACATCTTCATTTTAACAACTAAAGAACAAACACATCAGAGACAGCCGGAAGAAATTTACCTCCTTTTTTCACGAGTTGTGGTTTTACTCACAGGGGAAGAGTACCGTTTTTTTTTTAGCAGAGAACGAGGATTAGCACGTGGCGGGATTGAAAGGTGCTCATAGAAAATGGGCTGGTGCCTCTTCCCCACGTGGCCTATTTCTTTCTTTCTTTCTTTCTTTCTTTCTTTCTTTCTTTCTTTCTTGTCTTTCTTTCTTTTTTCTTTTCTTTCTTTCTTTCTTTTTTTCTGTCTTTGTCTGTCTTTATTTCTTTCTTTCTTCTTTCTTTCTTTCGTTTATTATTCTTTTATTTTACAGAAAGAGGAGCAAGAGCTAAAGGCCATGTGGCCTGACAGAGGCTCTCGTTGCCAGGCTGTGATTGTGCTAGCATTCAGAAAATGAACAGGAGCACCAGCTATGTCAGAGAATAGACCCTTTGTGAGCAGTTTTTAGCATCTGGCTTTACCACAGCCGGAGTTATTCAACATTTGGCCACAAAGTTGGTTCAAACTGAAAGTTATGGTATCCATTTGTTGCAGAATATCTGTGTTGGTTGCTCTTTGAGTCTTTTTTGCATACGTCTTTCATTTATTCGCTATTAAAAGAATTCTCTTGTTGTTCCAAACCTCATTTTGTTCACTCAAGGTGATATTGAAGATGTGTGACTAGAGTTATCTGTCATCACTCATTCCAGCTCACCCTCTTATAGTGGTGTAATTGTTTCTTGTCCTTTGATCAGTCACTGATTATAATAGGAAACAAGTCTACACCCACCAATTCGAGCCCACCGTTGCCAATTTTGAAATCTTCATGGCTTAGTATAATAATTATGTAGCATGCTAATGCAGGTGTTATGTAAACACAATAGCTACTGAGATCTGTATACTGCGTTAGGATTTGCTGAATGAATTGGTCTCAGCCAAAAATCATAGAAATGGTTGGAAGAAGCTAATAACATGTTGACTTATGTGATATTTAACAAGTGGTTCTTTTCTATATAATTGAGGTTATAGGCAGGAAGCACAGTGCAATAGTGGTAACAGAGTGAGGCTAATGGTGCCCTGGCTACATAAGATCTCATCTGCACAACGATATAAAGTTGCATAGAAATGAGTGTGATTCGACGGCTCAGTTTTGGGCTTGTGGTTGCTGTATCCTTCGTCAGTATGCTACACATAATTACAAACTTGGAAATTAACATGAACAGGAGTCGTACATAATACTAGAAGTGCACAGGGCAGTGCTTGTCCTTTGTCTTCCTTGTCTTGTGTCTCTATTTTGTTTGTGCTGGTTTTCCAACTGTACTCTCTTGAAATACTTCTTGGACACACATTGAATTGGAAGTCTTTAATGTGAACTTTTAATGTTAACTTTTATAAATCAGAAAATGAAATTTTGAAGTGTGGGCACGATTCTCGATTGTAAGCACCTTGCGGGAATGTCCACTTCGGCCCTCCACCGATTGACTAGAGCTCAGCGAAGAGCATGCCCCACATTTACAGTTTTTTCTTCTGCAACTTCATTTTAACGTCGTAAAACTTTCCAAACTCTTCAACACGATTAAGAGGGAATGAATGTGTTTCACTGCGACAAGTGCTGTCCTCAGAGATCCGCTTTTGGATGCACATCTTGGAAGTTGTGCATGAACCATAATCACGTTAGCTCTTTAATTTGGTGTAATGCAGCCACCCGCCTATTGTACCAAAAAGGGTTGGTATGCACTCCCTACATCGTTTTGAACCACCTGAACTTCATATGCAAGTTCAGACTGTCAAGTTCAATTATGTGTCCTGT
This sequence comes from Rhipicephalus annulatus, assembly GCA_013436015.1. Taxonomy (NCBI): domain Eukaryota; kingdom Metazoa; phylum Arthropoda; class Arachnida; order Ixodida; family Ixodidae; genus Rhipicephalus; species Rhipicephalus annulatus. The sequence goes on along the minus strand of WOVY01000962.1, from coordinate 205,473 downwards.
CCACTGTACATTTCATCTGCTTTCTCTTATGCTGAGAATGTGCTGTTGGGTTCAGTGTGTCGATGTAGTCAAGAGCACTATGACGTCGCAGCTCGCCACTTTTTTGAGTAACTGAATGCGCATCACTGAAGTGGACATGCCCACAAGGGGGATACATTGAGAATAGCCCCCCCCCCCCCCCCCCCGCTGTTCTCTTTTAATAGTGTAGTAAATTATGAATAAATAATTTTTTTTTTTTGCTTGGACTGATTCCGGCACTGTGCATACCGCAAAACTCGATCGCTTCAGTCTGCTTGAAGTAAGATTGCGTGAAAGATGTGCAGTACTCGTGAATTGAAACATGACATCATTTTTTTAGTATATAGTGCAGTGACTACTATAAGTGAATAGCTTATGATAACCACGCCATGTCACTGTAAACCTTGCTGCCAATGGTAATGTCGGTTGTGCTTTAAGTGTTTGAATAAAAATTATGCCAATATGACTCAAACTATAGATGCAGGAAATGAAAGTGTGTGCATTACTTAGTCCTGAGTTTTTTGTGTTTTAATCCGTAAGTACTGTAGAGGCTTGTACACTCTTGAAATGAACACGACTCAGGGTGGCAGCGCTCTGCGGAGCGCCAGTGCCGCCACTGGCGCTGTGCATCAAATCAATGAACATCAAATTGACGCAGGCATTCAGTGGCATGTCTTTCAGAACAAAGCAAGAGTGTCATGCTTTGACATGGTAGCAGACAACTCCAATTACCTACAAGCACCTGCACTGCTTTGGTTCAATGTGCAACCACGCCGGCTGCATTGGTGCCTCGTGGAACATGGCCACACTGAGTAGTGTTCACCCTAAGAGTGGATGAATCTCTGCATTTCACTGACTTATGTATGAGTTCTTGCTAACATAATTCACTTAATGCGTTGACAGTAGCTGGTGTGATCATAATGTGAGGCCCATAGTGTTACGGCTCTGAATGGCCACTGACAGTGCAAACGCCCACCTACTTTTCTTGCTTACAGGAAGGTGGCCTAAATGGATTCGTACAGGGCTTCATGACTGAAATCTTGGCAATAGTGCGAGCTCATGTGGCATCATTAGGAGGCAATGCAGTCGTGGCTTTTCAGATGACTCAGTGTGTCTTGCTGCACAATCCACACAAGAATCAGGGTGAGCTGCCCTTTTTAAAAAGTTTTAGAAAATAAGATTGTTATAGCGCAAACTCAGAATGATGACAAAAGGACAAGAGAAGACTGTGCGGACTGAGTATAAGCACAGAGAGGCTGTGTAAGCACAGAGATGATTGCACCTGAATCATCGTTGAGGCTTCCCAGATGGCATCCGAACAGGATTTGTGCATTAGCAAGCCTTTCTTGTCCCTATCCGAGAAGGAATCAAAGTTCTTGAAAGTATCGAGGCGTGCAACTAGTGATAGTTTTTTTTAATATTTAGTGTTGCTTCCTTAGATTTCTTTCTTGGTTTTTTGTTTTTTGCCTTGCTCATCTTTGCATTGCTTATCTTTCGGCACATGGTTTTTGTCTCCTTTATATGTTTTCACGCTCTGCTCAGTTAGAAGTTAGCGCTTGTGTTCGCTTGTCCTTTTGTCATCGTTCTGAGTTCGTGCTATAATAATTGTCATGACCTATGAACTAGCCCAACCTGCCATGCTTATAAATTAGAAATGAATTATTAATATAATTGAATGATTTCAATTTTTATTGTCTATTGCTATATTGTACAGGCATCTCTTGGTTGTCTTACGCTCGTAGACAGCTTTTTGCGGCAGTTAACTGCTCCGTGTTACTGTGCCAAAGTAGTTCCCAATAGACTAGTTTCGGTTTCAGTTTCAACATGACAGGTATGCATTTGCTACAGTTCATTTTTTTCGCATTGTGCTCTGCGATTGAGTGTGTTGAACCACACTCACTGAGCATGCAGGCATATTTGCAACTCTTTCCATACACTTCATTTGCTTCTAACCAGAGTATCACTCAGAACGTTCACCTTAAGCTGTGCAACAGTGCATTTGCTTATGCCGGTAAGCTGGCTAAGTGAACATTGTGGAAATGACAGAGCAATTCAGTTGCGTTGGTCTCATCTGGGCGTACACATTCCAGACTGTTTGCTTAGTTTGTTATGAACTTATTACAGCTTTTGGTTCCCAAGCGTCTTGAAAATTTTATGCGGCAATTAAAGCGCGAGCTACCGTAGGAAAAGGGCACTGTCGAGGAGGAGGCCATGTTTTATTTTCCTGAAGAGAATCTACGTGATGCCACCAGAGAACCTTGCAAATAAAAAGACCCCAATATCTAAGAAATAACGAGTTTCATCTAATCTGGTGAATAGTTTTGTGGCATTATCAGCTTTAAGTAAAAATTAGAACTTTAGATATTTCAGATGCATAGGTTACACATAGCATATTATTTTTCGCGGAACTACTTCCAGATGCGCTGCAAAACTATTGAAATAGTATGGTGCGGCTCTGTAGCCTTGACTACATTGCAACAGAAAGTTGTCTCTTGGAATAGTTGTATGTTGACACAGATGTCCTTTTTTTCTTGCAGGGACAGTGCTTAATAAATGTTGCAGGTGATGCTGTGCTGATCCATTACCACTCACAGATACCTGATGCAGAAACATCTGAAAACACATTCTCACCTTGTTGAAATAAAAAAAAATGCTCTCCCAAACTGTGTTGTGTACTGCATGTCTCTATTTTCTCTTTTTTCTTTTTATAGCAACTGTATCTGTTGTACGCTATTTTACTGATTGAAGTGATGTTGCACTGGCATAGAGAGTGAGGATATTGAAAATATGCCCGGCAAAGGAGAATGTATTGTGTATACGTTAGTCCACAGCTGAAATATGGCGTGCTGATTGATTGTAAGGCTTACGTAGGTTAATCAAAAGTAGAGCTGGGCGGACGGCTGTTATTATGCAGAATCTGCAGCGCGGCACATGCTCTACAGTTGTTGGACAGATGAGATCAGCTTGACGATAAGTCCGAACATTTGTCTAGTGTATATTGCGTTTCCATGCATGGTGTTGCCATCAGAGAAGCCTCAGCCTCAAAAACTTGACATTGAAGCTTTAATTTTGCTGAAAATGATGATGCTGATGCTCTTCCATTGACAGTATTGTATCACCCTCCTAAAACCAATTTTCAAGGAGCAGTGGAATCACAAAAGTGGACACGTGTGCTCCCTTTGTTGCTTTATATTCCATTGCACGCGTCCTGCATAGCTACCTAGTGCTTGAAGTTATGTTGAATAAAGACAGGCTCTGCCTGTATGCTGAAAAGGTTACTTACAACAGTACATGCTAATGTACTGTGCTTCATGCAATGATACAAGAAGTACAACAGGTCCACCTCTGTGGAACAGTGGCTAGGGTGCTCGGCTGTTGAACTGAAGGTCGCAGTTCGATCTCCGCCATGGCAGTCGCATTTCAATGGAGAACACTTCTTGCGGCTGTGATCCATAAGCCACCTGGGTGAATCGGGCACAGTTGCCTATAAAATAAAGGCCGTCTTCATACATACTTGCAATGCTTTGTCTCACCGGAAGGGCCAGCTGCGGCCTGCAAGGACTTGCAAAACCATCTAGCCCAGGTAAGTGCACTGCAAGGAATCTTTGAACATTTTCCTGAGATATTTAAGATATACTGATTTGGAGGTCATGTATTAATGTTCCAGTGACAATGAATGAAATGCTCAGGACAATGTAAAAATGCCAACTTGCTCTGAACACTGAAGAAGCAGATTCAGAGTAGTGTTTTTTTTCTTTGCAGGATTTGCATCAAGGCATATTGGTTAAATTTTTTTTCTTGAAAACTTACCTTTGTATGATGCAGTGCGACAATTCATAGCTGAATTTCTTTGGCCCTCATCAGCACCTCGTGCCTGATATATTTTATTCAAATAGCGTAGCATTTTCTTCATTTTTGTACACTGCAATGGCTGTATGACAACTGCTAAATTTTGTTGCAGAAAAGCGCACTGCAAAGGCGCTGGACCGAGAAGTTTGTGCAAGAAACTGATTAAACATGTCATAGGTCATGCGGGAGCGTGTTTTGAAACATCACCGTTTAAATACAACCAGAAAAACGCCTGTTACTAGCATGTCTGATCAGATCTGTGTCCAATTTTCCTATATTCTGACATAGTTCCTCAAAGAAACCCTCTCAAAACATTGTTTGATAAGGTTTCGGTTTCGGTTTCTTTTTTATTGTTTTTAACTCAAACAATACAACTGTAAACGTAAAATAAGCGTAACAATTTAATAATAACGCCGTGATATGTGACTTAAAGCAATTATAACTTATTAAGCTTTGTTTCGCGCTGCAATAATGTTTACTTGCGACTACTAGCGCCACTAGTGGGCCTGTTTGGAACCGCCAGTTTCTCGCTTGTGACAGCGCTCGTGGCGTTCACTGCCGAGATCATAGTTGGATGTCGTAAAATGTAATGCAAATCTACGCACAAGACATGACAGCCAAGATATTCATCGACCTCGCGACGCAGCCGTTTGTCGCCGACCTCGTGTTTCCCGAGGGACTCCCAAAGGTAAATTTTGTGTAACTTGCGGGCGCATTTTGCCATCGGCGATCGCTACCGTAGGCCTACCTAGATCGGCTCGAACGCAGCGCCGCGTTCGCCCCTCAAACCGTGCGATCTGCGCCGATTTCGCGCGTCGTTGTGCGTTGGCGCTTCTTGGAAGGCGCAATTTCCAAACTTGCCTCGCACAGTTCACATCTTCACGCGCTTGAGATGGTAACAAATGTGATTCCACTTTTGCCGTAACGCGATCGCGACATTTGTTTTGGTTGAGTTGTATAAAGTGATGTAACCATGACATTTCAGGTGGATTTGTGACGCTATTTGTTGGATGCTGTCAAAGGGTAAGAGCTTTTTCCTGATGGATAGTGTGCTCGTGCTACAGTGCTTGCCATTTTCTTCTGATTGACACTTCCCCCCCCCCCCCCCCCTGTCTATTTCATTCACACAGACACCTCAACCTGGAAAGCTAGTTGACCACATACCGCTGCAGCAAGGTAACGTTGTTCTTGTGTCTAAGCGAAACCCAACCGGTACTTAGCATAAAAGCATAATTGCACAAAAGTGTACGATCATCGGCGTCTTGTTAATATGAAAAAAAAGGACACAACTTCAATTGAAGTGAGTCTACGTTGTAACTTTTTTTACACCGACGGGGATATTCTGAAAACTCGGCACATGTTTTCGAGACATATGCACGAAAATCGCTAACGTACTTTTCCCCATCAAGCGTTTCTTTGCGTGAACTTATCCGACCATTGGAGAAATAAAGCATTCTCTGCAACAAATGCACACGTAATGAAAATAAACATAAAGTCGCGATCTCGGTGAAAACTTGGCATACATGATTTAAATTTTCAAAAAGCTCTTATCCAATATTCGTTCTGTTTCTAAACATTTTAGTGCTGTCATTATTAATAATTGATTTGGGGGGCATATTGGAAGCACCAGGGCCAAGGTGTTAAAAACAGCAACGCTGGTGCGTAACATGCCACCGCTGTCTTGGCTTTCAGTGCAAGAAAGAACAAGTCTTATTCAGCTTTAATAAAAGAAAACACTTCGAATCTTTTAAGCTCCGTACGTTGCTGTGTTTCAGATGTCATGAATTGGTAGCACCTACAACGCTCTAGTACCAATGACACAGTAGCACAAGAAGCCTAGATGTTAACAGTGTATGAAAGTTACGAAGAAAAAAAAAAGCCCATGGAATTTAGAATGAATTTTCTCTCAATAGTATAGTGCAGTTCACTTATAACGGTATTCAAGTGCCAATAAAATCTATCGTTATAACCAGTAGTTGTTGTTAGTGGGCAGAGAGAAAAAAAAAGACAAAGGGAGACCAAAGCAATTTATGTACATGGTAGTGAGGCAGTGCAACTATGTACCTATCTGCACAAAAGCCATAATCTGTCAGCTTTGATTGCTTCATGTGAAGCTGGAGCGCATCTTTTTCAAAGGCATCTAGTTATGCTCCACGTAGCTGTGCGGGAGGTTTTTCGCGAATACAAAGTGACTGGAGGGACTGTGTCATCCATTGGGCCTCATTCGTAGATGGTACCTTGCTAGGCTAGTCAGTAATGTCATTGGAGTAGTCGCTCTCAGCGCTGTCTGCAGCGCGTCTATGCGCAATGATCTCCTCATCACTGAGGCACTTAGTTTCCACAGTATCATATGCACGATCAAAGTCATCCAGACCTGATGCATCTTTGTTTAGTGGCAACCAGCACTCCGACACCCCTTTGTCGTCAGGCACTTTGCAGGCCTCTCCTGGCATAGCTTCCTCTTCATGTATACTTTCTTCTCACAACGTTGTCAAACAAAGCACGCCTTGCACCGTGGGGGTGCGATGAGCCATTTTTCTTGTGTGCTGTGGCCAGATTCGCTCTATCCAATATCGCGGCACTGGAGCATCGTAATGAACAGTTTATTCTATTATAGAAAGCATGCAAAAGCGGACGTTGCCATCGCTGTTCGTCATTATATCGAATATATTGTCATAAACAGTATCGTTATGAGTGGACTAAACTGTAATCAGCTACGTGTGCCTGAGTGCTTGCACTGTCGCAAACACTTAGGCTGCTTAGTTTGTGGGTAAAGTGCAATAATTTCTCATTTTTGCCCTCACAAGGATTTCTGTAAATCTCAGAGTAACCTATTTTCTTGCTAAAGTGTTGCTGTTTTGTAAAGGGCAATATAAAATTGAGTGCACACGTTTCAGAGTAGCAAATATTGTCTGACTTGTGTGTGCAGGTGTTTGATCGCCGAGGTATATTTGCAACAGTATTGTTTTCTCTTGTATGAATATGACATATAGCTTCTTTGCTCAACACTCGGGCAATGCATTTATAATATATTCATTGCCTGTCAACCTTGAGTGAATGAAAGCTTCTGGCTTTTTCATTCGATGTGATTAGTACCTGATTAGACAGCAGCACATCTCATTTTCAATTTGTATACGTCATGCTCTTGGTAACGGCATTGATAAAATACATTGTGAATGGGAAAAACTTGCATTGGTATGCAGTGCTAGCAGTAGGTGTTATAATGAAGTGGTGTCATCTCAAATGCGGTCACATATTATGTGAAACAGCTATAATGGCAAGGGTAAAAGGCTTGTCAAGTCTAGAATGTGCTAGAGTCTAGAATGTGTCAAGTCTGGAATGTGTGTCAAGTCTAGATGTGCTATTCAGGAGACCATTAGGCACTTGAAGGACAATTCCCTCGCGCTGCTACCAGCCGATAAAGACGGGGGCTTTGCGGTATGCGTAAATCATTGTATCGAGCGAAGGCGTCAGAGGCCATCAATTCTGTATTTGATACTCATAACAATATTTCGTTACAAAAAGTGCGAACTGCCGCGAAGAAGCTATGCAAAAGCTATAATCTTTAAGGCCTGGTTAGATCGATCGAGAAAACAAAAAAAGTGGATCTTGATATCTTTTTCACGGCAAAGACGCATAAAGTTGAATGCCCTTTCAGAGTGATCATTTCGGAGAATGAATCCTGGCAAAAGTGCATCGCGTTATTTCTACAAAAACATTTGAGGTTGATATCTCTTGACGATCCCTTTTTGGTGAAAAAGTCGGAACAAGTACTAGACTTTCTTGCAGGCAAGGAAAACGCAAACATTTTAGCTTTTTCGATCGACGTTAAGACCTTTATTACACCCTCCCTCAGGCAGAGTTGATGGCGTGTGTATCGGAAGGTATAGACAGAGTAGGAGCGGTTGATTTTCAAAATACTGCCGGTATGTCGAGTGATCAGTTTTTAGAGCTCCTTTACTTTTATCTTAACTCGACCTATGCGACGTGGAATGGAAACACTGTAAAACAAAAGAACGGGATATGTATAGGTTCCTGCATAGCCCCGTACCTGAGTGACCTGTTTTTAGCAAAACGTAACAAGGTCCTTGACGAACGTATGAAGCACACTGACGTTATTGCTGTTTTTAGATATGTAGATGACTATCTGATCGTTGCCAATAATGATCATAACAATTTTGACGCAGTTGTCACTGAAACTCTAACCATGTTCTTGACAGTGTTATCTCCCTTGGTGCTGACGCATGAAGTACCACATGACAATTTCATAAGATTCCTTGACCTCGGGCTGTATTTTTCGCCAGCAAGAGTATGCTGGAGCTATGAACCGCGAGGGAATAATCCGGTTCTTCCGTTCACGTCCGCTCATTCGAAATTGGTAAAGCGTGCGGTGATAAAATCCTGTTTTCAGAATTCACTGATGAAGTCGTGCCACCACAAGCTTGTTGAGAGCTTGTGGGCTCAAGCAAAACGTTTATTGAACTCTGGCTACCCCTTGCACTTGTTGACCGCTGTCGCCGAATGTATAAGCAGGAAAGGAAGGGCAAACGGCAAAGACCAGGCAACCGCCACTAAGGCAGGCAAGGGTTGCCTGTAGTGCCTTAACATGCATGCCATTTTCGCATAACTTGCGAAGGATAGCAAGGAAGGCGGGTGCGGATGTAGTATTTTCTGCTCCCGAAAAGTTGAAAGGAATGTGCAAAAAGGTCAATGCAGAAGTAGCGGGAAACAGGATTGTAGATTAAGCACCGGGAGAAATTTGTGAATTGTTGTTGGGGTGTTTGTCTATAGCACTCCTTGACTATGCGGTTGCGAATACATAGGCCAATCTGGAAGTTGTGTAAATGAAAGACTAAAGGAGCACAGTACAATGTAGAAAGAGCTGTATCTTGTGTCATTTGGCCCTTCACTGTCAGAGGTGCGGTTGCCGTCCTATGTTCCAAAACACCCGTATACTCTTTAAGGCCCGTGACAGAACACACGTGAAATAATTGAAGCTTTTGAAATAGACCAAATGAAAGAAAATGTGTGAGTGTGGCTTCCATAGCATTAGTCATCTAAAAAAAGAAGTATCTGGAATCTGCAGCTTCGTGACAGGGCTAGTGTAGATTGTCGCTATCGGTGATGACACGTGCATGGGCTGTGCTGTATTCTTGACGTGACATCATCCAGGTTTTATCGGTCTACTGTTGTATAAACAGCGTGTGTGATCGCAAATAAAACATTAGTTGCAAGTTAGCGCTGTGTGTGTTGTGCATTCTCCTTTGTGTGTGTCCTTGTCGTGGTGCGCTATACCAGTGAAAAATGATGAATCTCAACCAACTGCCCGGGCAACGTGCCTTAGCAAGTCTAGAACCTATAGATAAATGCTCGAAATTAGCTTAATAATGCCATTAGCAAGTCATTGCAAGATTAGAAAATATGTCATATCTCTCATTTTCTCCCATCTGTGCTTTTTTTATTGTTGTTGAGAAAGGAAGTGCAGGGAATCAGTAAATGAGCTATCATTGGGCACATTCCTGTAGTTTTTGTTTGTGTGCCATAAGTATCTGTCTTGGTTAGTTTGTCACATAACTTGCAAGGAACCCTCTTAGTTATTATGTGGTAATACCAGTAGCTTAGCTTATTTAATGAAAGTATTTGTTTACAAAAAGATTCTGTTCTCTTTATGGATAATTCTTGATAGTTACCAGAAAAGCCTATAATTATGACCAGCCGATTGACAGAAAACATAATTGGACCTAGTTGTCTCTAGCTTTTCTCACGGGACACCAAAAACAACTTTTTCTGATGTCTCATTGAAAAGAACACATCCGATTTTTCCCTTAGAAGAACATGAAGGCCAAGTGCAAAAGAGCTATAGTGTGCCGGTTTATGGATATGCATAAAACTGGCAAAAGCCGTGCCACTGTGAGGGTAGAACAAGAAGCAGGTGCTCCATGTTGTGTTGGTAGAAAACCGTCCACGTGTCAGCCTGTGCTTACGCGGAGTATGCCTTGCACACCAAAGCTATTTGTTGCTGCTGTCAAACAAGCTAATATGTGATATTGCAAATCATTAAATCTGTGAGAGGTGCATTGACTTGCATTACAAAAACTTTGTGTCATCGCAGGTGCCAGTTCAGATTCACAAATATCAGTTGTGAGACGCACGTGTTACAACCAGACTTACACGGTGAGTGTGTATACGGTTTCTTTAAATTTGCATATTTCATGCAACATGTGGTAGAACCTCTTGACGTTTTCAAAGGAGCTTAAAAGTTAATGCACTCAAATATGCCAATATCATCAGAGGGCTTCAGTTAAGTATGATATCATGCATACAGGAAAATTTGGTGCCTTTGAAATTGATGCCCCTTGTTTCAGTATTTTTTGTTCTTTTTTTTTCCTAGCACAAATAAAATGCGAAATAGTTTGTCTGACACAATTATAGGTAATGATAGTTTGCCGATATTGCAAATGCGCCCCGCCACGGTGGTCTAGTGGCTAAGGTACTCGGCTGCTGACCCGCAGGTCGCGGGATAAATCCCGGCTGTGGCGGCTGCATTTCTGATGGAGGCGGAACTGTTGTAGGCCCGTGTACTCAGATTGGGTGCACGTTAAAGAACCCAAGGTGGTCGAAAATTCCGGAGCCCTCCACTACGGCACCTCTCATAATCAAATAGTGGTTTTGGGACGTTAAACCCCACAAATCAATCATGATATTGAAGATGCGATACATGTATACATATTTTTAACAGTGTATAACAAATTTTGGTGTGAATATTTTCTTGTTTTTCACTGTATGGAGAATTCATTGTTCCTTGTATTTTATTGTTGTTTACCAATAGTGTAATTGAATCCGTATGTTACTTAGAATGATACTCTATCCTCTGTATGAATGAATACCATCTGCAATATGCCCTCTGTAATGACTCCAGAACTGGGGTCGACAGTACTGAAATAAAGAAATGTAAGTTGTGTGTACAGGGCAGCCGTGGCTGCATATCTAATATTGTTAGCAATGATGTGGTGGCATCTCTCGAAGGCGTAGCTTTAGGAAAGGTGTAGCTGGCAAAAAAGAAAAGCCAGAAAATGTTTAGTGTGGTTCAACTGTACTTGGAATTTTCACTAAGGAAAATTGACATTATTTTATTTTGGATGTTTGCAGGAATTCTGTGATGCAAAGATTTATGTGAGGCGTGAGGCTGACGAAAATGGTGAGCTGTATCATTTTTTGCTTGAAGACGTGTAAAGGTGCAGTAGCCTGATCGCTGCTAGTGAAACAGGTGAACTTGAATGTGCTAAGCCTGTTCACGTAGGTCACTTTACTACTTTAGTGTTGCAGCCTGTACGTGCAATTACTGTATATTACAGATGCCATTCAAATACTTACCCTTGACTCCTCATTGCTCTGCACAGGTGGTGAGAGTTTCCCCTGCAACCTTAGACATTCTTTTGACTCTGGTGTAAGTACGAAGTTCTGTAGCTGCAATATCGTTTGTGCAACGAAATCGGTTGACAAGGAGAGCATTTTTTTTGCAGGTGCTGACGGAGCAGGAACATCGCAGACTTCACATTCAAAGAGAAGGTGTGTAACTTAACGGCACTGCATTTGATTACTGCATTCAGTTTGTGTCATCATCACTTGGTAAAGTTGCTTGTACTTATGGTGCTCTTATGGCATCCAGACCTATGGCATTCGCCATAAACATATGTGTCATCGGAAAGTGAAAGGAAATCCTGCACTTGCAGTACTGTAAGCAGTGTTAAAGGGGCAATAAACTGAAAAAATAAATTGGCCTAGACTGATTAATTGAACTCTAATGTTGTTGACTTTGCCATAAATGTTTATTAATAGAGAAGAAAATGAAGGTTAAGGTTTCATTCTTAAATTTCATGCTGAAATTTTCACGCAATACATCACAACTTTCAAAATGTATTTTGTGCATTTTAGTGACATTGGCTTAGCAACGTCTCCTGAAACTCGGTGGGTTAAATTTGTTCCGCTCAGCAGATGGTGTGCTTCGTTTTTAATGATTATTAACTGCATATGACCTAGCAGACGCCATCAGCATCTATGATGTGATGGCGTTTGATGCGGGAATTTTAAGCTAGCGTTGCCACCTGCATTTCCTTTTTCTTTCTTGTGCATCTTCTTGCTTACCAAGCATTTCCTCCTGGTAAGAGCATTGCTTTCTTTATTACGAAATTGTAACTTTCCAATAAGTGAAATGGCATTTTTCACTTCAGTGTCCCTTTGACAAGCACGCCCTTGGAAGTTCATGGAAGTGCAATTTTGTTAACATGCTTTAGTCACACAAGAACTTGGGGAAGCATCGATGAAAAACACAGAGGAAATAAGTTGACACTCGAAATAGTTGGCACTCGTAAAACTGTCTCCTCTGGCCCACTTATAGTTCTGCTTAATTCACTAGGAAAATAATGGCAGACGCACACTTTGCGTGTTGAATTCTGTGAGACAGCACACTGCACATGACGTCGTGGGCTTTAGGTTTGTGACAGGCTTGAGCGTTACTGGCTGCTGGGGTTGCCTGCTTTCTCCAGCTTGTGTTGCTCACCTTCAACTAGCTGGATTTTGTTCGAATTCTTGGCATTAATACATGGAAGCATGGTTGCCATTGCAGTGGTAAAATAATAGATCTACAGCATCAGCACGGGCATCCACTAAGCATTAGCAGCTAGTTATATTTACAGCTGCCATATTATGTTATACAAAAAAGAGGACATTTATCTTGTCAACATGAGCGATTTCAGGTAGATGGCTTGAACATGACGTAGAGCATGAACGTATGAGAATGTACTAGTATATATTTTCTACATTGTGCAGGGGATAAGAGGCACTGATGGGTTGTTATAGTGAGGTGCATCTTCCTGCTGTGCTACGGTCTTCCAATATGACATCTTTGCAAGCAATTCTGCTTTGTCAGTGTAATGTCACGATGAAATGGTTTTACTATACTTTCAGTACCTGAGCTCTGTGGAGACATCACACCCATTCAGAAGGTTTGGGACTGCTGTGACTGCCAGTACTGTGGAGCCAGTACTGCTCCAAGGTAGGCCCAATGCATGTGCATGTAATCAAGTTCGACTTCCATATCTCTATTGAAATGGCACCTCAAATCATGCAGGAAGCATTTGAATAGTTGCCAAAGCTTTGCAACTGCAGCGCTATCATTGTGCACTACACGAGAAAATTCTTGATTGATCGATGTAGTAGAAGTGCTATAGTCAGAGTTTGAAGCCATACTCTCTTGTGGCGTCTGTCTTAGCCTCAGGGTTGCTTTGGCAGAATCACTTAATTTTGAAAGAGATATAGCCAGTTTGCTCATAACCCAAAGCTACAAACAAAGTCCACTTGGATTTATTACACAAAAAGCTTTGGGAGAAATTTTTCTTTTGGTAGGCCTTCCACAATCCTATACCTTATCACATCCACAACACTAATTTGCTATAATCATTCAGTATTCTATAAAGTTAACTTTTAGTGGTACTTAAAACTGATAGCAATAGTTTAAGCTAGCTTGTGCCTCTTTTGTTACTTTTGGAAGGTGTGATGTCATGTTGCCTAAAAGGCTGGAACCAATTTTTGTTTCATGGTTCATTTGTGCAGAGATCACGCACCACACGTTGAAGCTAATCATAGTGGATTTGGGCAGTCCTGCATAGTGTGTCGCCGAGCCTTCAAAAACGAATCCACTCTTCTCAAGCACCTCTGCCTTCATGCTCAAGATGGCTTTCACTGCAGTGTGTGCAGGAAGGTTTTCTCCTCAAAGGTGATGATGCTATCTGTATTGACAAGTTGCATGTTTGTTTGTGGCCTGCCATGGTGATCTAGTGGCTACGCTGCTTGACTGCTGACCCAAAGGTCGCAGGATCGAATCCTGGCTGCCATGGAAGCATTAATCGGCTGCCATGGAAGCACTAATCGGATGTCACGCGAGTGATCAAGAAGCGTGCGGAGTTATACGTTTTCTGGCTGAACTTTTTTGCATAGCTTCCACAGCGTTGCACCTGATGTATGAAATGGAGTATTGAGTCCTGTGTACTTAGATTTAGGTGCACATTTAAGAACACACAGAGGGTCGAAATTTCCAGAGCCCTTCGCTACAACGCCCCTTGTAATCATTTTATGGTCTTGAGTATAAAGCCCAAAGAATTATATGTTTGTGCAGATAAGACATGCTTCTTAATTACGGGTAAACAGCACTGGTAACTGCTTAATTTACCAGGCAATGTGAAGCCTGCCTCGGTCAGTTTGCAACAGAGTTTCAAGCACCAGCGTGGCTCAGTGGTAGAATACTGGGCTGGCATACAGGGGACATGGGTTCGGGTCCCATTATGTCCTTGGTGTTTTTTATTTACTTAGTTTTTTAGGAGCCAAGCTACATAAGGTCGAGCCTTGTCCGTTGGCATTGTGCGCCGGCATTGTGCACTGTCGCTGCCGATGACGATGAAGAACAAGCGTGTTCTAGATCACACATTCTCTTTCTGCCGTCACGACACAGCACATGCAAGGTACCCATTATATGCCATAATGATAGCGATGATGAAGATGATGACATTGATGATCTTGGACAACAACTGGCTTGTGCAATAGATGACGTCTGAATATGCTGTATGATGCATTTTGTATGACTGGAAACACCCAACAACCACCAGGGGAATGTTACCAGACCTCGTATTTGCCACCTCTGGCTAGATACGATACTACAAAGCAGCGATAATGAAGGCAAAACGAAATTTGCAGCTCAACACAACCTACCAGTTATGACTATATACACTGTATATAACTGCACATCGCTTGGCACTCATTTAGCATGTGCCTGAGTGGTCAATGTCAGGGGTGATTTACGGTAATGCTGAACGATCGCACTGCTTTGCTTGCTCCTCATCATTCACTTCATGGATATGCCATATTTTTAATTTCGAGGGATAGTGGCTACGGACACCGGCGGCGGTGGTGGACAGCTACGGCACCGAAAACGACCCTCCTTGAGATCTCGCAGAAGATTTAGCTGTAAAAAAGTGCCCGGGTATTCAGTCAATTTTGTTGCAATTTCAATTCAGTACACTTAAATTTTTTTGCATGTCCAGTCAATTTCGTTGTAGCAGGATTTGACTGCATTAAAAGCAGCAAGTGAAATAAGTTGCATGTTGCTGACAGCCTCCTTGTGTACTACGGCCCGCGTTGGCTACAAGTTGCACCGTCACGTGTGCCAACTGGCTGAAAACGGGTTGAGAAACCATCACCAACTTAACAGCCTACCTCTGCAACAAATACGGCGAGTTGCCGCTGCAGCTGACTTCATTCGCTTAAACCACGGCTGAGGCGAGAATGCGCTAGTCATTTGGTCTTTTTTGTATTTTGTAGGCTTTCTTCACAGCTTGGAAAAAAAAATGATTTAGCTGAAACTTTCTTTGCAACAAATAATGCAATGGAGGTTTCTGAAAATGCTCTCGAATTTTGCAACTCCTGTTGCTTGCCTAAGGTGAATATTAAGTGACTTAGTTGAATCATCCTGATTAACAAATTGATTACAAAACAAAAAATTGTCTGTAGTG
Source organism: Rhipicephalus annulatus (assembly GCA_013436015.1). NCBI lineage: Eukaryota > Metazoa > Arthropoda > Arachnida > Ixodida > Ixodidae > Rhipicephalus > Rhipicephalus annulatus. The sequence continues at coordinate 190,042 of WOVY01000962.1, read as the reverse complement.
CCCAAGGTGGTTATCAGCAATATGCAACTGATTTCACTTGCCTGCCTTTAATGTTGTATTCTCTAATCCTTGGCTCAAGATAGCAGGGATACCCGGTATATTGCACTATTACATTATGAATGGAATGAAACAGTACAAAAATATGTTGAAATTTGTGAGAAAAGCGCATTAAATAATAATAAGGAAAGGGAAGCTTGTCAATTACTTTACATCGAGGAAAGAAAAGAGAAGAAAAAAAAATGGAAGTAAATAATATTAGAAAATCTTCACATATAATGAACCACAGAGATGGTAATACCGAGACAAGGACAAAAAGAAAGATAAACAAACTCACCAACTCGCCCAAGTTTTCACGTGACTAATCTTCATATAAATTTCACAAGAGCTGTACTCCTCCTCATAGTCTTGTGAACTGATGACAGGCTGTATAGCTTTACTGGTGGGTTTTGCTGTAGTTCTACTGTACATGTATACGTAAAAATGTTGACATCCGTTAATGCATTGCGGATTGTGCTAGAGGGCATTCTAGCAAGTCATTTAGGATACTACTACGGCTTCAGCTTCTTTTTGTATGAGTGCTTTTTGACATCAGCCACCCTGTCTTGCATTAGTCTGACCTTAGCTATCAAAAGATAATGTGGCTCTAATTTATGAGTTTTCACCTGGTGCAGTAACCAAGTGTTTTTGGTAAGTACAGAGCTTGAGATAATTGTTTCAATCTTGGCTGTGGCTGCAGCATTTTGATGGAGGTGAAATGGGAAAACGCTGATGTACTACTTAGACATGAACATTTTTCAAGGGATTACGGGCAGTCAAAATTAATCCTAATTTCCCCATTGTGGCATGCCTTATTATCAGATGAGAATTTTTTCGAACTGTGGATGTTGCCATAGCCAACACTTTGACAAGGGTATCTGTTTCGTCAGGGCAACAACTGCCAGCATTGCTACTCTGATAACGTGAAGTACTTTTTTTGTGGATTTGTCACAATGTCGGTTTCGCCATAATTATACAACTGCTCATTATTTCACTCCTTGTGGAATTTATTGCTTTGAGTTCATAACCAGATTGTGATTTTATCTAGTAAAGTACCAGAGATTGTTCTGTTTTATTTTGTACATCTTTATGACATCTGCTTTTGTGCATTGCGACAGTGGCAACATATTAGTACTTATGTAATGGATGGTTCGCAACTTTGTGTCGGTGCTTGCATCAAGTATTTATCTTCAAATTTTCTGTCTCCCCCCACCCCCATGACAAAAGGATCTATGTAACAGGCACGTGCAAAGGAATGCATGCAGCCCAACCTCTGGGCCTGATCCGGTGCGACGACTTGACGTGCTTCCGGCGGCATTTTTTGAACCCATTGTGGCGCTGGAACCTCAAACTGTTGCAATTGACACAACGATTTCCAACGTCATTGCCGAAAGTCTTCAGGATTGCAGAAAAAGCTGCGTCGAGGCGACGACCAATACCGTTGATGTCACGATGGATGATCCTTCAAGTGTGCAAGTCATCGTGTCTCCGAAACAAGCTGGAAGCGGGCTTGAGCTGCTGGGAGAAGTTCGTGCTCGTCGGAATCGATTGCCTTGCCCGCACTGCCCCCGCTTTTGCTTTTCTCAGGTATGTGCCACTGTGTTCACTTCTTTGATTCTGGCTGTGATGTTTGCCTGGAGTTGCTTTACAGTAAACTGCTATGAGCTCACAACAGCAGCTGATTTGGGTGCTGTAGTTATCTGCTGCTGTCACGCCCATCACAGCTTTGTCACACAATGAAAGGGGAAATAAGGGAGAGAAAAAAAAATTCAGCCATTTCCACGCTATGAAAACTGTTAGAGTCGTTACAAATGTGACTCATCATCATTTGGAGTACTAGTTGCTATCTGCATCTTTCTTGTTCTTACCCTGTAAGCTTGTTAATGCTTGTAATTAGGGATGTGTGAATATTCAAAATTTCATATTTTTCTCATAGTGTTTGCTATTCTATTCACGCTGGAACTTTACTACAGTCGACTCCTCTTAAATGGAACTCGAAGGAAATCCATAAAACTGTTCCATTTATCAGAAGTTTCATTTAAGGAAAATACACTTATTTAGTGAATCAAAACCTTTATTAAAATTGCACAAACCTCACCTTACTCATGAGGATGAGTGATGAAAAGAAGGAGTGAAGGGTAATTTGTTTGGCAAGCTTGAGTTGTTTTTTCACAAGGTACACATTCATGCCTGACAATCTAGCCAGAAATTCTGGACAAGCTTCATGCTCAGAATAGCGCTGCAAAAGTTCAACAGTCTCTTCAGCTGATCGGTCTGGTGGCTCACTGCACTAGCAATATTGTCATCACATTCATCGCTGGAAGGTTGATCCTCATCTTGCACATCGGCAATCATTTCCTCAACAGTCTCTTGACTACAGGTACGAACATTTTCATCAATTGATTCGTAGTCCTCCAGCATGAAAGGGGCAGAGGTTACGACCTCACTGAATAGTGCCTCAATGTCGGCATCAGCAGGGCTTTCTTCTGCATCAGGTACTGCTTTCTTGCGTTGGTGAAAGCATGGTGAAAGCCAGCATGATGAAAGCATCTGTGTATTGTTGTTGCCTTCACTTGCTTCCAGACACAAGCCAAAATGTGGATGGCTGCCAATAGGTCTATGCTGTAGCATTTCCCGCTGTCTGCACAAAGCAGCATTCGATGGAGCAAAATTGTCTGCGGTAATGAATTTTAATGTTCTGAATAACCCCTTGATCCACCGGCTGGATCACTGCTGTTGCATTGGCTGGCAAGAGCTCCAGAGTGATGGCTTGGAGTCTTTCAACCTGACCGTGGGCTGGGCAATTATCCACGATGAAAACAACCTTCATACCTTGCCTAGTAAATCTTGCGTCTTCCTTCCGTAGCTAGTTTTAGAAAATAGCCATGGTCATACACTCTCTTTCGTTCGCATGGTACGCAACGAGAAGGTGTCGAACGCCTTTGAAACAACGTGGGTGCCTTGATTTTCCTCTACAGCATCAATTTCTCGTCTCCTGCCATGTTTGCCCCCACTAGCACAGTGACGCGATATTTACTGCATTTTCCTCTACTACAGGCTTCGCCTTTGAAGGTGAGAGTCTTTGATGGAAGCGCCTTATAGAAAAGACCAATCTCGTCCACACTGAAGACGTCTCGTGATTTAAAGCTCATCAAAATTTTTTAAAGCCACTCCTGTTGCCAGTTCATGCAAATCTCCCTGTTGACTGCAGCACTCTCACCTGAGATTGCTTTGAAGACTAGGCCTTGGCGTGTTTTGAAGTGGCTGAGCCATCCGTCGTTTAGGACAAAGTTCTTAACACCCAATTGCATGGCGATTCCTCGAGCTTTCTGCTTGAGATTTGGTCCGTTTATGGGCAAATTGGGACTCCGTGCACGCTTGAACCACAAAAAAAGAACTCTTTCGAGTTGTTCGTAAGGCATTTTGGGATGTTGTATTTTTTTCGCCACCTTCATCTTGGGCAGGCCACTTTGATCGAGCTCCTAAAGAATTCGCAGCCTTTTTCAAGCGAGAATGCATGGTGCGGCCACTTCCTTTCCATCAGGCTGAAATAACACCGTAATCTACCTCACTTAGCCGCACAAATAGACCTAACACACAACTGACTCGCCGACTCTGTTCCCACAGCCACCACAAGCGAGAATGGCTACTGAATTGGCTTGTCTCGAGGTGTTGTTATGGTTGCCTGAGCGAATCTATGCTGTGTTTAGAGTTTGAGCCGTTTAACCGTAGGTGACCAATAAGCACTGTTTTGATTAATCAATGAATTTTACTGCACAACACATAGAAATCCAGCCATATGAGCCCGTTTAGTTCCTTTAATGAGACATTTTCGTTTAAGCGAGAGGTCGTATATTGGGAGTCCACTGTGTTCAAATTTACCAAAGAAAATCCACTCAACCCCTGATTAGAAGTAGTCCCTTCAAATTTTGAATATGCTCCAGTTCATTACTCTCATATTGTGGCAAAGCTGCCTTTCAGGCTCTGCTACGGTCCAAATGTATTGACTCAAAAAAATGAAAGTTCCAACATGGAGATGAAAGAAGTGGCGAACGCGGGGACTCGATTGATGCGGTTTTGGACCTGAAATTCGGGCAGTAAGTCTGGAAAATTGGATGCTAAAGATCCAAAATTTCAGATGTTCTTATGCATTGACATCTATGATGCAGATTTGGAACACAAAGTTGAAATAGGAGGAGAGGCCGAGGAAATACTGTCTTTACCTTTCATGTGTGAAGTGTTGTCAGCAACACTTGTCACATCAAATCAGGTTCATAAATACAATTCGGCCACTGCATTGCCTCATTCTTGATAAGACATTTACAAAACACCATCCTGCCAGCACTTTATCAACCTAGCCAAAAGAAACAATTTATGCAGTTATCTCGAAAATGTGTGCTTAGGAATTCTTCACAATTTTTTTTTGCGATTCCGCTTCAAAGTATTTGAAAAATATTCGCTTCCATTCACACGCACATTCAGTATTCTAATTTGCTTCGCACCCAAAATTTTGCCATTCGCAAAGCTGTAAATAACCATTGACCTCATCATTTATATACTTGAAGAAAAGCATCATCATCATTATCATTTGGTTTTGCTTGTTTCTTTATTCACTCCCCCCTCTGGTTATGCGATCACAGCATGATGCCTACTACTGCTATTATTACTACTAGTTCTACTAGCACTACTACCACTACTGCATGAGGGAGGGAATTCATGTGGGCTCATTTCTTTGTTACACTACCTTAAAGGGGTATCGACGCGAATTTTGCACCTATTATTTTTTTGCGTCAAATGATAGGCCAAGCTGTCTAGAACATTGGAAATGTACTGGTAAGTGTCAGGCTCCTTGAAATATTAATTACAGCATGCTTTTAAAAACTAGTTTCAGTTTTTACTGTATTGTGATGTCACGACATGATATGAGCAGCGCCACCAGGTGGTAGTATGTGCACGCACAAGTTTTTGTGACATATCTTCATTCACGTGTTGCTTCGATCGCCTGCTTTGTCTGCTGTGCGCCGCATGTGTGGAAACTGTCGGGGCAGGGGTCGACAACATTTTTTTTACAGAGATCAATCAGTGTTTATTCAATGAACTTAATGCAAAAGTGGTTACAAAGTATTTGGACCATTAGACTGTGTGGCTAGTTACTGGTCCAATCTAATACACGAATATTTTTTACATGTCACGAGCAGAGAAGCACATGATATGGTTATGAATCATTATACAAGTTCAATGATTGAGTAGCTTCAAAGGTATATATAATGAAATGCACATGACAATAAATATGAAATTGCTGCTAAGTCCTAAGTACACAAGCAATAAAGAAGGACTAATGGCATATATTGTGTAAAAAGTATGAAAGACGGGGCGGGGCATCCGTAACGAATGGGCGGAATTTTTGCATAACGCTGCGTTGAAGGATAATTACAGTCGAACTTGCATCATAACAAAGAAGAAAAAAACAAGAGAGAGATATGTACCAGGTGAGACATTAAAAAAAATGGCAGCATATCCATGGGGTGAATAATGGAGAATGGGGCGAAGCATCCGTCCGTCCATTCGTTCTTGCTTCCATCCGTCCATGCGTCCGTCTGTGTGACCGTCCGTGCGTCCATCTGCCCGTTCGTGCGTCTGCATGTCCATCCGTGTGTCCGTCCCTGCATTCGTCCATGCATCCACCCCTGCGTCCGTCCATGCATCTGTCTGTGTGTCCGTTTGTCCATCTAGTCAACACTCCAAGTACCACCATCTCACATCTTTTCATCATATATGCGTCCTTCTGCATGACCGTCCGTGCATCTATTTGCCCGTCTGTGCGTGCATCTGTTCGTGCATCCACAGCTCTATCCGTGCGTCCGTCCATGCGTCCATCTGTCCGTGCAGCCATCTGTGTGTCCGTCCATGCATCTGTCTGTGTGTCCGTTCGTCCATCCAGTCAACACTCCAAGTACCACCATCTCGCATCTTTTAATCATATATTCCGCATATGGAAGCACCGCCATCCAGCGGACATTCCAAGGACTAAATGACAGGTTGAACACGCACACTTTCTTACGGCTTGCGCTTCGTGTCTACTCCCCACCTTTAACCACTTTGAGTTCATGGTATATACTTGTTCACTGTATTCATGGCACTGAGGCCCAACGCTCGCTAAACCTTTTGAAAACCAAGGAGGTTACGCCCAGCGAGTATAACCTAGCAACCCTTTCTTGTCAGATAGTGCTCAATGTAAATGCCAATGGCTGGTAATTGGGAATGAGAGACAGGAGAATTAGGCTTTTAGCTAATGCGTACGCTGTGAATTTTTTACTGTTCAACAACGCACAGAAGAAATCTCTTAGCAGCACCACCTTGCAGGTCAAAGCGTACGACTGGTTACGCACAACGACTACGACGAGGAACGAGCGGGTGCTGCTTTAAGGAGCTTTGCCCATAAAATTATGAACGTGATCTTCACTGTGGTCAAGAACAGAACTGATTGACAAAATATATTTTGCAAGTCAAATTAAATTTGCGGGCAAGTTTAACTTCAATTGGAATTGTGTTCCAGGTTTTAGCATTAGTGAACTGAATTAACCGTTGGTCATATAGTACATTCCTACAATTCGGAAGGTTAAAGTTGCCATTAACTGCATGCCTTGTGTTACGGGTAAGTGCAGAAAATGTATTGACATGCTGTGGAAATTTGGTGTTAATGATTGAATTTATCAATACCGCAGTTTTATAATTTCGCTGAGACGTAAAAGGCAGTATTGGAGTAGAGGAAAACAGGTCTGAGCTTGTGGTAGAAGACTTAATAATTCGTAGAGTGCGTTTTTGTAACCGTACGATCGGTTCAATGTACGTTGTATAAGTAAAGCCCCATATCTCGCTACAATAACCGATTTGAGAGTGGAATATAGAGAAGTGTAATGATCGGAGCACGTTATATGGAAAGTAACATTTGGCTTTAATGAGCGTGAAGCTTGTGAAAGCGAGCTTTTTGGATATGTAATTAACCCCATCCTTCCAATTCATGTTCTCGTCTATATGAACCCCCAAGTATTTAAACGTGGAAACTTGCTCAATGGGTGAATTGTTAATTTCCATGTGCAGATGGCTATAATCTAGATTTTTTTCTCCTGGAATGAAATATAACGTACTTAGTTTTGGCTGTATTTAATGCATCTTGTTGTAGGCGAACCATGTGGAAATATGTGATAACTCTTCCGTGACTTGTTCTCTTAGCATACAGAGAGAGTTATTTCAAAAAAAGTAATGCGGTGTCATCAGTGTACATAATGGTTTTGCGTGATATAACTGACAGTTGGTCATTTATGTATAACGAAAATAACATAGGGCCTAGCACGGTTCCCTGGGGTATTCCACATGTTATTTTTCTAAAGTCTGGGGTTATGCGATCAAGCACAACACATTGTCTTCTACCTGCCAGATAACTAGGAAAATACTGAAGTGTCTTGTTGGTAAAACCATAATAAAATTTCAATTTCTTTAGTAGTATGGAAGGGGAAACCATATCAAATACTTTTTTTTATATCCAGAAAAACGTTGATGCCAATTTCATTATCATGAAGTACTGAGTTGACGAACTGCGCTCGAGTAAAAACAGCTGGGGTCATGGACTTATTTGTGATGAAACCGTGTTGTTAGGTGCAGATTATGTCATTTGAGCTTAGAAAGCAGCAGAAACGGGACTTTATTATTTTTTCAGAAAGCATGTTCACGATGCTGAGCGCCGAGATTGGACGATAACTACTCGGATTTTCTTGGTCCCCGGATTTGTAGATAGGTACTATCGCGATATTTAGTATCTTTGGATAAGTTCCATTTTGAAGGCAGTTATTCATGATGTGGGAAAGAGGGTCCGAAAGAACGTCTGCGTTTTCCTTTAGAACCTTTGCAGTGATGCCATCATGCCCAACGGCTTTATTGCAAGGAAGCTTGAGAATTTCTGACTGAATTTCCTCAGTGGTTACACTTGTAAGCTGGAAGTCTTCACTGAATGCTTTCTTATCATAAGAATGTAGAAAAGCTGCTTGCGACTGAGATGAATAGCTGTTACCAATATTGGTAAATAATGTATTGAAGCTATCAGCAGTACTTCTAGGGTTATCAGAGGCATTATACTTTTTCATGCCTGTTCCCGTAACTTCATGCACTAGCTTCCATACCTGCTTGACATCGCCGCTCTGTTGTACTAATCTAGCACTGTAATACTGCTTTTTATCTTTCCTTAGCATTCCAACTGATTTGTTTCTGAAGTACTTAAACTGCTTTTTGTAGTATTCATTTGTTTTGTTTCCATCTAGTGAAATATGCATCTTTTTTCTTTATAATATTCAGAATGTCCCTTGTCACACAAGGACATATTGCTTCCTTGTGTCTGTGGCCTGTGTATTCTTGTGTTAATTGGCTAATTACATCTATTATATGACATAAACTTTTCCCATTCAGTGTCAACATTGGTGTGGTACAAGACTTCAAAATCTGTACACTCAAGTAATTTGCGTATTACAGCATAATTTGTCTGCCTAACTTGTTTTGGGTAATTATGACACAAAGGTTGGAGATTAGCATTAGGCATAAACAAAAAAGTGGGGCAGTGATCTGCAATATTGGCGTCATACACTCCGGCGAAAACATTTATATCAGTTCCACAAATTATGTGATCTTTAAGTGATGAACAGTCGTCACTTATTCGTGTGGGGGCGTTGATAACATTTACTTGATTATACGACTGGAGCATCAATACGTAGTCACGATGTTCACATTTGAGGAGATCGATATTAATGTCACCAAATATAAGCAGTGGGAGGTTGTGGGCTGACAAAGGGTCTAAGACAGTTTCCATAGTTAAGAAATGAAGGTTGCTACAGAAGAGGTAGGCGGGCAATAAATAGCTCTGAGTATTACGGCACATTGCAAATGCAAAACATGGCTTCACATTCTCGTTGGCTTATACAGTGGTTGGGCATGCACTGGTAATCGATGCTTTTTTTTAAAGAACAAAGCAATGCCACCACCATGCGAAGTGCTCTTCCTAGGTAGCAATAATGATGTGTATCCTGGAATATGTGCAGATTCTCCTTCTTTCAATCATGTTTCGGTAAGAACAATAATGTCATCCATAAATGAGTGACGCGACAGATGAGCTCAAAATTGGTCTTAGTGTTTTCGCGCACTTGGAATGTTGCAATGAATAACAGCTAAATCATTGTACTCATGCCAAGCTTGGCCAATTCTCGAAAAATCAAACATCATTGCTCAGACAATTTTAGATAGATCATTTGCACACGTTATGTGCAATATGCGGGAATTTTCTCATGAGAACTTTCCGCCGGGTATCCAAGTAAACTTCCAATTGTTTTCGTGCTTTGCCTTGCCTTGCTGAAAGTATTTTATTAGCTGGACATAAGTGGTCATTAATATAGAGCGGGATAGAACCTTCGAAGTCTAAGATTGAAGTGGTCAGTCTTTGTTTCTTCGTGGCGTTCATGAACTTATCTCTGCGAATGCGCGAGGTAAACTTGGCAATGATGTTCGATTGCAATTTTTCTCTGGTTGGTACATGAGGTACCACCTCGAGATCGGATTTACTTATATCCACTTTCAGATGGGTTGATATGGTCTTGATCACTGTTACAAGATTCTCTCTGTCTTGCATGGGGACACCTTTAATTTCCACATTGTTACAGTGGCTGTACTGTTGTAGCTCAATCAGCTCTTTTTTTGTTTCACTTAGTTCAGCTGTGAGCCTCCTGAAATCGTTCTCGATTACCTTCTTTTCTGTTCTGACAATTGCAATTTCATTTTTTAAGTTGCCAATTTCTGATTTAAATTCCTCAAATTGCTTGTTACTGAATTTCATTGCTTTAATGAGGTGTTTCAGTTCTTTTTCAATTAGTTTAAGCAGCTCTTTTTTTCAGTGTGGCATGCTTATGCTCAATCGACTGTCTTATTGGTTGTATCTCTGCTTAAATTATTGTCCTGAAATCATCCTTCACTTGGTCATTTTTAGCTTCAAGTCGAGTGCTCAACTCCGCTAATGCTAAGTTAAGTTCCTTGACGGTTGTGGGAGCTTTACTACTCATACCTCTCGCAGCACAATCAAAGCACTCGCTGAGCAGTCCAGGCAACACTAATTCTTATGTTCTAGGCATGAACAGACGTAACTTGTACACACCTGCAGATACAGAAGAGATGATTAGTTTCTGTGCGACCCACCGGCTGCCTGGACTGCTCCAAACAAATTTCGGCTTTTCATGAACTAGCTTTATAGCCCATCCATGACGTCGATCACGGTGAGGGACGCAGGCACAGTCGATTTGGTGATAGAGGGTGCTACTTTCGCTGCTCCGTTATCAGAACTAGCAGATTCCACCGGTCGGCGAAGCAGCAGTCTTTGAATAGCCCATATTGCAGTCAACACCGATGCACTGAACCAGCACTGGTAGATACCGTTGTGCTGCAGATGCAGAAGAGACGATTCGTTTCTGTGCGACCCAGCGGTTGCCTGGACTACTCCGAGCAATTGGGGTGGCATCACATTTAAGGCGTTGGGATGGCATCACTTTTAAGGCACAAGTTCTTCGTCGACAATCCAAAGTCGATCAGCAACTGCATGTTCCGCTTGTACGCATCTGGAGTGAAGTCCAGCAAACAGAGTAAACTCCACTTGGTTGGCATCCAGTCTGTGCTTTGGCTGTGAAGCATGAAGTCGACCCATGCTTATGTGAGCACCGGATTGAACGGTAATCGGTGGAACTTGCACCTATTGTCCCCTGTTTCATTGGCATAAGACTTCACAGGGCGAAATATTGATGCGTGACGACAAATTTAAAATAAAGCGATTATGTTGCCTTTTCGTAAGTGTTGTTTTGAAGCTGAGACGCCAACACGGTCCCAAAAGCGCCACTGCTCCGAACTCCGCCGACACGGTCACCAGCCGTCTGGTAACGTGTGTTACTCAGCTCTCGACTGCTTCTGCGCAGAGCTGATAGACGAGCGGACGAGACGACGGTGAGTTAAGGCAAGGTTTATGTACAGCATAGAAATAGAGGCGTTACAAATTCGGCACTGGGGCCGACAGCTTAGAGACTCGAAGAGCCGAGATGTCTTCTCTCCCATGCATCCGTCGGTTTCTCTCTCTGTTACGAAGCGCATTGCCGATGAGGTTACGAAGGGTACCACGAAACTCGCCGCTGCCAAGGACACCGGGCACGCCGATTGCGAAAGGGCTCGAAGCATCGAGAGGCTTCACTGACGCATAGGTCTACTGCTGGCGACGCGCCACAGGGCTTTTTTTATAGGCACCGGGTGGATTCTTTGAGTCACCAAACGTCCAACTAGAAGCGCCGCTGGCCGTGATGTCAGAATCCTCCAATGGGACCCGCCGCTAGGCCGCGTCATGCTAATCAAATCAGGAGCCGCTGCGTGTGGTTGCAGCCAAAGACGAGTGACGTTCCCACGCATTGCGTAAGACTCGCCAGACTGGAAGGCGCCGATTGCTTCAACGGGCTCGTGGGCTAAGGGAGCTCGCTGTGCGTTGCGTGACAGACCGGTGTCGCCGCTTGATGGCGTCGTTGAGTCAATCGTGTCAGGCGGGCTCTATTGCTGGCCTTGACACAGATTGCCTTTGCAGAGGCATTGACGTTCGGTGTGGACTCCCAGGCATAACAGCGTGTATCGTGTACTCGCATGCACATACACTATTCCAGACTCTGCTAGTTCGCTTCACAGGTACGCTGAATGACAGTAACCGCATGATCGAGATAGAAACGTGGAAGCTGTAAATTTTTTTTTGTTTTGGTGCTTAATGTAATCACAACTAGCCAGACTGCTGCGTGAAGTCACCAGGTTTAGTACTGTATCCTGACGTCAAGTTAGTGTCGATGTCAGTAGGTGTGCTATGAACAAATTGACTTTAATATCAAAATAAAATAGCTTATCACCATCTGCCGAGCGTCACACTTGCTGAGTGCCGTCTCTGTGTACAAGAGATTTGTATGGCAGAGCAAACACTGCTCTGAAAGAAGGTGTCAGTACCCCTTTAATGAAAACCAGCATCTAGTGAACCCAACGAAAGTGTAGGGAGCATTAATTGTACTGTAATGACAGTGATATAAACGTGATGACAGTAAAGTGGACCGAAAGACAGCTTGCCGCTCGCAAGGACCGAACTCGTGTGATCTGGAAGGTCTAATTTCTAGTTGCAGAGGTTATGGGTTCAGTTTTCAGTGTTGGCAATTTTTTTTTTCGTCTACTTTCATGTTTACTTTCACTTTACATTGCCTCATAATTATTACTCTAACGAATAATATCGATGAATAGTGTATGCTATGCTTTCTTTGCCTTCATAGGGTTATCATTGTACACTGTCACTTGTGAGACTTTTGGCTGCAGTCTGCCATTTATTGTGACATGATGCTTTGCTCTGTACCTTCTGAGCTGTTGCTCATTTCAAGATTCCTCTTAATAAGCCAATCATAAAGAGTTTGTGCTTTTTCTTTGCTGTGCTAGCGCCCCGCCACGGTGGTCTAATGGCTAAGGTGCTCGGCTGCTGACCCGCAGGTCGCAGGTTCAAATCCCGGCTGTGGCGGCTGCATTTCCGATGGAGGCGGAAATGTTGTAGGCCCTTGTACTCAGATTTGGGTGCACGTTAAAGAACCCCAGGTGGTCAAAATTTCCGGAGCCCTCCACTACGGCGTCTCTCATAATCAAATAGTGGTTTTGAGACGTTAAACCCCACAAATCAATCAATCATTTGCTGTGCTAGCAGTTTTCGCACGTTTGCAAAACCATCAATCTGTTAAACTAAGGTTGGGCCTTTCAAACCATCACCACTGTACATATTATTAGTAAACTGCTTTTTTTTTGATAAATAGTATTGAACACCACTAAATGCACACAATACTAATTAATTGCCTGTCATTGTGGGCCTATTGCATTAGGCCATCATTGCGATGTGTTTTATATGCTTTAGAACAAATTCATGAGGTGAAAAGGCACACTTTTTACAGGCAGCCTTGCAGGTCCACTTGAGACGCAAGCACATTAGCAATGCACCCCTCAAGTGCCCCCACTGCCCAAAGCGGTTCTTTGTCGACACTGTATTCTACAAGCACCGCTCCATCTGCGCGCGCAGTAAGTGAAGTTGTTGGCCTTGCCTTAATTTTGTTCTGCTTGTAGTGGTGCTGTTTACATGTGTGGCACCAATGACCATCTAGCACTTGCATTCAGGAAATTCCTGTCTATTCAATCAATCAATCAATCTTGATTAGTCACATCAAAAGGGTAGATGTGCAGATATGGTAGATATGTAGGTAGATATGCATGAGGAGGTTCCAAAGTTATAAATCTTGAGATAATATAATTGTTCTCAGTCATATTGTCTTTTCAAATAGTATATTAATATAGTAAATTTTTACATATCCTTACTATTTTTATTCTGCTTGTCACCAGGTGTGCGTGGCATAAACTGCACTCATGCCCTTGTGATTGTCAAAGCTCTAGATTTTTTTCTTTTTGTATTGTCTATTTATTGCCTCCTATTCATATTGTTCTTTCATTTATCGTTTTTGCATCACCCTATATGCAATGACAGTCCCTCAGGGCACTTGCATTAAATATTAAAAAAAAGAGGGGGGGACAATTGATCTATACTTCACATATATGACAGTTTTACCTATGCATAGCTTGCGATATCTTCCACGAATATTTCATATGTACTCAACCATTGTAGAAATCTGGCTTCTATTTTTGAAGTCAGCATGTAGCTCGCACTGCTGCGACATTACAAAGAAACCAAGTGAATACAATGCCACATTCAACTCATTTGGCTTGGCAGTGGAACAAAGGCAGCGTTCTGTGTTTTACTTCCAGCATAGAGATTGAACCCATGGGCGGTAGTTGCAATGCTTAGTTGGGTCTGAGTAGAGAAGACAATCAAAGTTTAAAGGGACAGTAATCTCGAGGTTGATTGCTGAAATAGCGGTCTAGAAACCTCATAGTGCTAGTTTTGTGCCAAAAAAGTGCTTATTTTAAAATAAAACCACGTTTTAATATTCCGAATCGCGTTAGCCCACATCAAATTACCCACCTGAAGTGGAACCTTTCACGTCACTGTTGCCGTGCATAGTACAATGCTGCCCGGCTTTACAGCATGGCCCCCGACACTAGTAGCAGCAGAACGAAAGTAGCCGAAGCTACAGCAGCAACAACGGCCATTGAACAATTTTCTGCCATGGCCTCCAAGATGGCTGGTGTGCTTGGTTCTACTGGGTCCTGTTAGATGGCAGAACCTGTCCAGTTTAGCCAGGCGAAAATTGAACTTTTGAGCCACTCACGCCATTCCCTATGGTAACGTCTGGCAGTTCTTTTTTCCGTGAATCAAACAGAAACGAACAAGCATCATTTTATTACGTTCTTTGATGCACGGAAGGTTCTTTATTTAGTGCAGCTAGTCTGATTACTAGTGATCGTAGGCGGTAAGTCTGATGTCATCGAGATCATTTTGCGAATGTCCTACTCGTGGCGCATGTGTTCTCGTGCATTTACATTAATATCTTGGTAAGCATGGCACTGCTGTTGATAATATTGTTGTTTTAGACATTGTACTACATTGGGCTTTCACTCTGACTTGATTTATTTGACGTTAGTGTCCCTTCAAGTTGTGTATTTCAGATAAAGGAAACTCCAGATGCTTGCAGAAAACTCCAGATGCCAACTGTAGTGAAGATAATGTAGAGATAAGGAAGCTTACTTTTTCAGTGATCACTTCTGCATTGAGCCAGATGTATGGATGATTCAGGAAAGACATGTTTAGTTGCATGTTTCTAATAATGTGCTCTTGGCACGTCACCTACTATGATAGCCCAGCAGCTACAGTGCTAAGCTGCTCAGCAAGAAGCTCCTGGTATGACTGCCAGCCGTGGTGGCTATGCCGTAATATTGATGGAATGCAAAAGTGCTTGTGTTAGTGGCGTTGGATTAGCGTCGAAGGTACAAATGGAATTAAAGTGGCTGAAAGCCCCCATGACATCTCTAATAGTGTTAAGCTGACCCATTGAATCCCCTAAATCAATCAGATAAATTTTGAATCATTCGTAAAAGTATATTTTCACAGCCGCAGTGTTATGTTGAGAAATAGGCGTTTTGAATTGACAGCTGCTCATCACAGAGCAAGATTCTTTTGACCAATGTGACACAGTGTGCCACTAATCGCGATTCAGCCGGATTGGGTTCAGATTTCTTTAACCTTGTATGTATCGGCCGTGCGGACAGCCCGAATTCTGAACGCTGCTAAGTGCGCGAAACGATAGCTCACATATTTTGTGACTGTGCATCATACGTGGCGCAAAGAAAAATGCTAACTGCAACGTTGGCAAGCATTGGACGAACACCATTAAGTGAAAGCCACATATTGGCAGCAATGAATGACCAAACAGTGTCAAAAACTGCTACAAAGGCTGTTCTAGACTTTATAAAAAGCACTGAACTAGAAACTAGACTGTAAAGTACTATGCTAAGTGGCTACTGTACATAGGCACCACCTCTTCTTGTCTCCATATCACCCTTCATCCCTCTTTCCTTCCCCTTTCCCTTATCCCCTGTGTGGAGTAGCAGGCTAGAGCGAACTAGCTCAGGCCGACCTCTCTGCTATCTAATAAATTCTCACTCTCTCTCTCTTGTATGGATCTCTTGTGCAGCTTGCAGTAAAGAGCCAACCACGATTGAGGAATCAGATCTGCATAAGGCCTAATCGTAACAAAATGTAACTGTGAGACATCATCGCATCGGTATTATATTGGCACTACTAAATCAACTTGAGCTTATGCTATCCAAATGCAAGGATATTCTCGTAAATAAGTATGACATGTCCTGACGAGTGTGTCTGTTATAATATATTCTTTAAGGACTACTTGACTGTTTTTTTTTGTCAATCAATCTCGCTTTCATACCTGCAAAAACTTGGCAAAGCTTACTGGCCTACAGTGCTTTCCCGTGACTATCTCGAAAAATGTTTTTGAAGTATTAGAGTGCCTGCAGTTTTATAGCTCTCATTTTCTGCCTCTACTTTTTTTGCAGAAGGAAAAGGAAAGGGTGTCAAAGTTTACGTGACGGTATGTCAGACTACATTATGTCTTGTCAATCTTGATATGGCTGTCCACTTACTTTTTTCGCAAGCATAGGCATTCGGTCATGTTAAACTTTCAGAATGGGTCTCTGGTTAAAAAGAAAAGAGAATTGCTTTTGCAACCGGAATGCTTATCAGAAAATGCAAAATGCACATTGTTCTGTAGAAAGGCTGCAGTCGCTTCTGTACACCTATTGATTCGTGTCTTTGTTGCCAAATATAATGTGTGCACTGAATAATCAAGGTGCATTGCATTTATATTTGAAATCTCAAACATTTGGACCCTCGTATTAATGCACTGTATGAAAATTTTCACAAGCACTTTATCTTAAGTGTTGTATAGATTACCTAGTCTTGTAGTGCTTGTTTTTTTCTTCTGTGTGACATATCGCACTATACATATTGTGTGTTGTGTTAAAATATGATTGAATAAAACTTTTGGACAAAAGCTACCTGCCTTAGACCGGAACCTATAAACCTACCAAGTGAAAACACTGCGGTATTCCGATCATATGAAATCTCTCGGTTTAGAGATAATTTCAGCTGCTTAAATAGGCTTTGCAAAGTCCCATCTTGTTTGAATGAGAACTTTCTAAGTCGAACCTCTAAAACCATGTAATGGTGTCTCGAAATTCAGTTTCCTGTCTGTGGAGTATCTGAAGGCCAAATTTCTATGCATTGCTGGTTACCATAATGCACAATATATGTGAAGGGAGCCTACTACAAAACAGATTACAGCATCGCTAACATGATTGAGCACAGCACTCGCTGGGGCTTTTGCTACCGTGGCCATGCTTTGTTTTATTAAAAAAAATTACTTGTCTTTGTCGAGGAGCTCAGAGAAGGCTGTACTGTGATTTCAGGGGTGGGAACAGCTGCAACATTTGCGCCATTATGCGCCAAATTCGCTTACCTGCGCAATCCTACACTCAACCACCCCTGTTGTGCCAAACTCGCCTATCAGCGTTGTACTGTGTCACAGCACGAGAATTTAGCCGCAAAATGCAAAAGCCATCAAGCGCCATGCCCGAAGACGTAGATGAAACACTGTCTTTTTGATTTCATCGAAACAGTTATAGTTTCGATTTCATAAAGGCTGCGATCGCTCCAGGAGCAGCTGTTTACTTTGATCATAAAGGAGTAGTCGCAATCTCCATGTGTGCGCGATCACTGCAAGCATCAGCGCGAATAGCTCATGAAGCTTCCTACGTGCTGCGCTCTCGACGCGATGAGACTGCGACAAGAGCATCTCTCCCTGGCACGGCCGTATTTTCTTCTACCAGCGTTTTGTGGAGTTACGCGATATCGGATTTAATAGAATTGGCTGCCAGCCTTACAATTTGTTGCTATGGCATTCACTGCTTTGCCATTCCGATGAAACTGTTCTTTTATAACATGATGGCAGCGTCCAGAAAAGAAATAATGGATGGCAGTAACGGGGCTCTAAAGAAAGTGGGGTGGTGTCCGGAACAGCCTAGAAACAACAGGTGCACATGACTGCTCATCGTGTGTACGCACGTATCTACTTCATTTGATCGCTGTGCTTAGCGCTTATCGACTCAGCGGTTGACGCTCGCCAGTTCAGATAAGAAATAAAAAAACATGGGAGCTGTATATAATTAAAAGATTGCTTTTGCACCACAAGGGTGAAGCAATGGATGCGATATCAGCGAAATTAATGTGATAGGAAGTGAGGCTGGCAGCTAACCTTTTTAGATCTGATCTCCAGTAACTTCACAAAACGCTGGTATAGGGAGCTATGCACTCTGGCTGGGCAGCCATTTTTTCGTCAGAGGTGTTAGGGGTGTTAGGGGAGTGCAGCAGCGCAGTCGTGTTTGCAGGCGTGATTGAGTGCGAGCGCGACGCAAATTTAACTTTAAAAATGGTCGTGCACGATGTCAGCTTAACCGGAAGACTACACCGCAATGCTGTGCCAGAAATACCTTGAGCGGTACAGAGAAGAGACGAGAGTTTGCTCTGAGTGGACCCATTCTCGCTTCGTGCGGGTGACTGTGTAAGCGACGTGCACTTGCGGCCGTGCGTCGACAGCTCGGATATTCATGAATTTCTCGTTCTGAGGACGAGTTTGATTACCCGGGAGCTGTTGAAGTTGAAAAAGGCAATCAAGGGCCACAACTTTGTGACGAGTGGCTGGTTGTGGGAGCCGTGGGTGAAGAAATTCGCCACCGATACCGTAATCGTTGTAAAGTAAGAGGTGTTAAATTACTTGATTTTGCCGCAGATGCTAACGTTTTTCTGTTCAGGTTAAACCCCCAGTGTCAACAAGCCCTCGTTGACGTCTTGGCAAAGTCCTTGCCGCGCACTGCACATGCATGGCCGGGAACAGCGAAGCCTGCTCGCATCCCACTGTGCTGTTATTCTATATATACGTGAAGTACGACGCATGTGCACGAGAAGAGCGCTCCTCAATTTAACACGTCTTACTTGAATGACGACCACCACGGTGTAGGCGGCGACTTTCTTCACTCACGGCTTCCTCACCTGGCCACTCTTCACAAAGTTGTGACCCTCGAGGGTCTTTCTAGGCTTCATCTGCTCCCGGGTTTTCAAACTCGTCCTCGAAACGAAAAATTCATGAATATCGGAGCTGTCGACGCGCAGCCGCAAGTGCACGTCGCTTACACAGTCGCCGGCACGAAGCGTGATTGGGTCAACTCGGAGCAAATTCTCGTCCCTTTTTCGTACCGCTCGAGGTCTTTCTGGCACAGCAGTGCGATGTAGTCTTCCGGTGAGGCTGACATCGTGCACGACACTTCTTGGAGTCAAATTTGCGTCACGCTCGCACTCAATCACGCCTGCATGCTATGCCAACGCTCGCAAACACGACTGCTCTGCTGCACTCCCCGGTCACCTCTGACAAAAAAATGGCTGCCTACCCAGAGTGCATAGCGTCGCCGCCATTCATGCAAGCTCCCTATACGAGAATACGGTTCTTTCAAGGATGGCAACACTTCTCGCGTAGGCTCCAGCTGCTCTCTGATGGCTGCCAAGCTAGCGTGTGTGTCGGCGATTGCAACCACGCCTTTAGAAGAAAAGTTCATAGTTGCTGCTCGAGTGACACCTGCCCCCAACCCCCCTGCCTCCCAGTTGTTTTTTTCGTGCTTTTCAAAGACGGGCAGCATGCTGCCTCTCTGCTTCGACTGCAGGCTTCCCGGACGGGGGTATCGGAGTAAAGACCCATCTCTAAGCCGCAGAGATGGGCCGGATTATTTCATGTCATCTTCAAACGTGTTTGTCGTCCCCGCTCGCGTGCTTTTACTGCGGATAGAACATACGATGCGCGGGGGTATGTTATGAATTAGGAATTCACGTGGGGCAAGACG
Organism: Rhipicephalus annulatus; assembly: GCA_013436015.1. Taxonomy (NCBI): domain Eukaryota; kingdom Metazoa; phylum Arthropoda; class Arachnida; order Ixodida; family Ixodidae; genus Rhipicephalus; species Rhipicephalus annulatus. The sequence goes on along the minus strand of WOVY01000962.1, from coordinate 170,521 downwards.
GCAACGGCAATAACCTTCGGGAGTGTTAATATAATTTCTAACGCAATAATGAGGTTATTGCATAATTTATAGCTGAGTGTTTGAAAAATGCAGCATTGAACAGATGTTGCTTGACAAGTGCTTTGAACGGTACTGACCTGCTTTGAATGTTCTTACTGTTTTAAACTTGTTCAAGAAGACTTTTTTGGCTACTCTAAGCCTGCTTCAAATAGTCTTTCTCGCTGCTCCAAGCCTGCTACAAAAAGTACTTTTCCCTTCTCTCTGGACTGCTCCCAAACCCATGTACTCTGTCCCACCCTTGTGACTTAAAAGCTCCATCCTGAAATCTTTTTCATTTTCTTTGTCTGTTTTAGGAATCGAAAAATAGATGGAACCGGCTCAACTGCGAGTACTGCGATTTCTTCACTCACCGGTATCAGATACTGACGGACCATTATGCTGAAAATCACCTGGAGCACGCCTTGAGCACATGTGAAACATGCCAGACTCGCTTCGCTCATCAGGCTTACATGTTGATTCATCAAGTTCAGGTAGGATGGCTCTCAGGTGTGCTATAGATGAGGCAAGTAGTACATTGAATGAGGTAATGTGTGACGATTTGGTGCAGTCTATATAGTGTGCCTTTGCATTACAGAAGGCTCATGTGGTTCATAATTCAGAGCTGTGACCTCTTATTTAAGGAATTCTGCTTATCTTAAAGCAACCCTAAAGAGAAAAACTATTTTTGTCGTATTTGTATATTAATATTTCACAACAGCTAAATCACCCTGCTTGCTGCAAAAAGACGTTTGCTAAGAAAGAAAACGTGCACAAACAAAATGATGATGGCGACGCCACATTGAAATTAGAGTGCCAATGGCCGTGACGTCGTAGATTTTAACGGCGTCTACTAGGGCCTACATAACTCATAACTGGTGATTCTTTAGTGCATTATTCTCTTTGAGGGCCTGAGATATAGCATACCAAAATTGAAAACATTTCGTTAGACTAATGATGCCACTTGTGGAAATTTTGCCAAGAAATTTAGGAATGAAACTTAACCATGACTTTCTCGTCTGTTAATAAACCTAAGGTAGTGAAATTGACAATAATAAAGTTTTCAGAGCATTATTATTAGTCTAAATTGGTTTAAGGTTTCACTGTAGCATTCCTTGGGGCACTAAAAGGAAACACTAAATCAGTTTAACCTGCTAGGTTATTCTTTGAAAACTTTATTGTCATTAATTTTGTGACCATAGGTTTGTTATTAAAAGGAAGCAAAGTTCAAACCTTTTGTTTTCTAATCTTGAGCTGAGATTCTTGAAAGTGAATGTGTGTGCGACACCACGAGTTTCTGTGTCTTTGCATCTTACCTTGTGGTGTACACGTATCCCGAAGGAGTACGGCCACCAGCGTGGGTCCGGTCTTAGCGAGCCGCAGGGCACGCGTTAACCGTCGCCGTGGCGGGAAACACGATACTGCTCAAGTCGCAACACTTTATTGTGGCAACACCAAACGCAGTACAGCCCGTTGCAAAAAGGCGCGGCGGGAAAGCAAATAGGCTTATCCACGCCACGGGCACAAAGTACTACACAGGGTGCCACGAGCACGTCTCCGCGGTAAAGGTAATCCACGGAGACACCGGGACAAAGGGGCCCGGTTGCTCGAGCGAGGGCAAAGGCGCTCGCGTTGGCTTCGAAGGGAGACGGGTCGGCGTAGCTAGGCCACGCACTAGGACACCGTACTGCCCTTCGGCCGTGAGTACGCAGCGGGGCAACAAAAGATGAGCGTTCGCATCGGGCGCGAGGCGCCGTCAGCGAAGTCCGACGAGCCCCGAGCGACGGGACTCGACGGACGGAAAAGAATGCGTGGCTCACCGTTTGAAGTCCCGGACTGTACTCACCGCTCCCGACGCAGCGCGCGAAAAACCTCTCGGGGGTCCCCGCGCGCGGCGCCACAGTCAACATCCGCTACCGGGTGAGGGAGTTAAACGTCACTCCGCCCTTCCCAGCGCGGCTGAGAGCAAAGGAGGGCAGACATGTCGGGACATGAGAATTGCAGAAAAGGCGGGAAAGCCCGCGCAAAGGCAGCGGGCTAGCCTCAATTCCCACAACCTTTGCCACCTTAGCTAACCAGAGTTGGCATGCTGAATCTCTGGCTTCCTTAAAACACAATGTTAAATTTTACTATTAAGGTATGTATTCGATAGGCTCTGGAAGAGGCCATCAAAATTTATGATGTCGCCGGGAGTTGGTGCAAGAATGCACTGTGCCGTCACCATCTTTTTTGTGTTTTCTGGCTTGACCAGCGTCTTTTTATGGTAGTATCAGTGTTTAGCCTAATTTGCTAGTACAGGCGAAATAATTTTTCTCTTTGCTCTTTCGTGATGCCCTATCTAGCTCGATACCTACTTTTGGTGCCTCCTTAAGGAAACACAGAGTGCAAGGGGTTTGTCCAAATGCTTAGCATTTGGAATCTACGGTGTGTCTAATTGTGTCATCATAGCAGGCTTTGCTTACACGCATAATGTGCTGGAATGACAGGTACACCGCCTATCGGAAGAAAACCAACCACAGGAATGCAGCTTCTGTGACCTGACTTTAGACAGCGTAGAGGGGCTCAAAGACCACCTACTAGAGGTCCACCTGCCAGCTCCCATTTTTCGCTGTTTTGAATGCTATGAACGTTTCTCCACATATGCCGCCGTGTTGCGTCACAGGTAAGTCATCAAAAGTGTGCCTTTTTGGGTGACTGTTAGAGTGACAGCATTCACCCTTAAATTGTATTTTTTTTAGAGATTTTCTGTTTAAATGTTTCTTTTTTAGAATTTTGGTATCGAGTAAAAAAATCATGCATATATTCACTCAAATTAGAATAATGAAGTTTATTGTCCCACGGCCTACTAGTGTCTGTCATTATTCGCGAAATAATGCCTTTGTTGAGAATCTGGCAAACTCAACATGTGAAATCATCAAAGTAAACTTCAGTATTTGAATAATTAGTGCCTGGGGAGCTGTGCGATAACGAAAGGCCTCTTTATCGTGATTAAGCTCAAGCAATGTACATGTCGCCTTCGCTGGGCAACATTTTCTAAACATATGTCACGAAAAAATTTGAAATGGCAGTTAATATAAAAAGAATTGCCAAGCAAATGCTGCCATTTGTAAAGTGACACATGAACTAGCTCGTAAATAAGTCAGTTTTGTTCAAAATGCTCATGGGGGGATAATAGCTTCTAGCGATGTGAGAAGAGAGACGTGAGATGACGTCGAAGGCGGCTGATGGGGCCATGCCGATCTCGCCACTTTATTCCAGGCCTGAAGCGGAGCCACGTCGACTACCAGCGTCCGCCACGCCAGGCGTGTCAGCTCGTTCTCTTCCTCGCGCAGCTCGAGCTAGCATCTGCTGCGCGAGAGGCGCGGCGTGGTGATTAAGAAATGATGATGGTGATGATGGCGCTACAGGGCTCCCCCCGTAGCGCTTTGCGCGATTTGAAGGCATATGAAAAAGAAAGAGAGTGACAAATGCTATATACATGAACGGCAATCCATAAAGTGTTCATTTGGTAAGTCCAGGTTGTCAACGTTTATGGGCCATCAGTAGGTAGTGTGTCTCCGGTGGGCGACTCTGGGAGAAGCGCAAGGGACGAAGAAGGAAGTGCCGGGTCGCTGTGTTCATAGACACGTTCATCCCACAATTACGCGGCGGGACCATTCGAATGCGCACCCGCCGTTTCGAGTAGACGCGGCTGACAAACGTGCCCGCAGCTGGAACTGTGGACAGGCGCTGAAGAGCTCGCGCCAGCAGTGTGGGCGAAATAGTACTCATGTGGACGAGCTACACCTGTCCAAAGCAGTTTGGGCACAGTTCTGCAAGGATGAGCTGTGCTCGTCTGGAATGGTGAAGGGGTTAACTAATATTTACTTCAGACGTCTATCAAAAACTACAGGCTGAGTTGGGTATTCATACTCACTTATCTCAAGCGAAAAGAACTGATACAATGGTATTGAGATATACTACACCAATGTGTATATTGTCCTGAGCTCATACGAACTTAAATTCAACCAATTTCACACCCAATCTAGTACTGTATTGTTACGAGATTGTGACGTGGATGAAGGGAGCAGACTGAATGTTCAGGTGAAGCTCTTTATCTGGCTAAACTTGAGGCCGGTAAGTGGAAAGTCAAATTACAGCAACAGACAGTGGCACTGATAGTGGCTAACAGAGCTTCGGCTGTCGATCAACTGGTCATCACTGAGACACGTTGTTCTTTAAGGATGGCTTGCACGTGATGTCATGGACGGAGCTTTTGAAAAGAATTGGGACTCCGTGATGGCGGCTTTATGAGAAAGAAGTTGTGTCTGTATAAACATTATGTGTCGGGAACGTCTCTGTGTGTGAATAATGAAATAACTTGCATGTGAAGTTTTCATAGCATCAATGTGACATCGGAAACGTCGTGTCCCGACATGCTGGTGCTTTAGCATGATGCTTTCAGTGATGTCAGTGCAAGCCATCTATACAATTTCCAGCCTTATTACCGATGGTCGCGCAAGCTCTGGTATAATCTTGGGTGTTCACGTCCTGTGCGCAATCTTAACAGAATGATCTACAACAAATGTAAAGCTTCTTGAACACTGAGGCGCAATCTGTGCCGATTATTGCTCAGAATGTTTGTGGGTGTAAACCCAGCTCATAAAAATAACAAGCGTGGCAGTATTCTGAGGCGATCACTTTTGGTGATATTGGTACGGAAAAGAAGAGACGCCGTATCGACAAGGCTGTGGATTAGATGTATTTAAAGCCAGCGGTAATGGCATGACCGGTTCACCAGCGATCGAGCGGAGACAACCCTTCGTCTTTCTCATCAGGCACACACACGCGTCGCCCCCTAGGATATCAATATACATGCATGTAGCATAATCCCCGGCGGCAAAAGCGCCGTCTCGGCGCATCTAAATGTCAAAGTCACTAGGAGAATTGTAGGGCTTCAAGTGCGCAACATGTACAATATCGGTAGCCTATCGGGCACATGAAGGCGACGGGGTGGCAGGACCAATTTTATGTTACAGGAGTAACCACACAAAGGATTCTGTATGGACCTGTGTAGTGAGTAAGCAGTTTTTCTGACAAGCCAACTTGTCGCGTCGGAGACCAGAGCAGGACCAAAGAACCGGGCGGAAAGTGTACGTCGCGGTGTCGTTAATCATACAAACGTCGTTGCTTTTCTTGAGAGGTCAGAATGCGAGTACGGGTGATTTCGCGTGCGTGAGCAGCCCGAATGATAGCGTCCATGGCATATTCACTGGTCGGTACTGCCGGGGACGGGACGGTATGACAGTGTTAGAGGCAATGTTGGTTCTCGGCCAAACAGCAGAAAAAATGGAGAGTAACAAGCAGTGTCATGGCGCGAAGAATTGTGGGCAAATGTGACGGACGGCAACGCGAGATTCTAGTCGGTGTGGTTGATAGAAACATACTTAGCGAGCATGTCTGTAAGAGTTCGATGTAGACGCTCCATGAGTCCATTGGTTTGCGGGTGGTATGACGTAGTCATACCGTTGGCTAATTCCTTTGGATAATTCATTTGGCTAGCATCTTGGTGACTTCTTGTTGAATTACTTTACGCTCGGTGAGAGACACCAGGTATGGTCGCCGATGAATGGGATGAGACTCACCTGTATTAATGTGGTGCTTGATGAGTGAAGTCTGGCCGAGTGGATGGCTGTCGATCTCGAATATGTCGCGGTATGAAACCTGAAGGCGGCATAGCGCGGCTGACTACTCAGGTTTGAGGTCCAGGGCGATCATGGAGCGTAAGGTCGCATCGAGGCACGTGGTATCTGCGAGTGATGCGGGGGATCGGGACATACGTCTGCCGTAAAACAGGTGACATGGTCGTCAATTAAGGGTCTTAGCGTGGCGACCGAAATTCCTTGGGGTAGCACTTGTTTTATGAAACCAAAATCGATGACAGGTAAATATATGCGGTTAGAGGCCATGGTTACGACGGAGTGTGGGACAGTAATGTCACGCGCCAGGAGAACATCAGTAATCGGCATCACGATATAATCACCGTCAACTACGGGAGAAGGTGTTGCCAATTCAACAAATGTGAGAGCTTTAGGCGGTATCCAGAAGAAGTAAGTGGTGCACAGGCTGTTCGGGAGTCCAGGCTGGCAATTCGGGAGAAGAGGAAATTCTAGGTAGAGAGTACCGGCGGCACAATCGATCAGGGCAGAATGCGTCAATAGGAAGTCCATGCCAAAGATTAGGTCGTGAGGGCAATTTTCAAGCACCGTAAATAAAACGGGCACATGGCGGCCGGCAATGCTAACACGAGCGGTACACATTCTAGTGATGGCCACAGTTCCATCATCAGCTACACGAAGGGCTTTAGCCACTGCAGGTGTGAGGACTTTTTTGAGTGGCGACACAGGTGAGCACTCATTATGGACATTTCAGATCCGCTATCAACTAACGCAGTCAAAGAAATGCCGTGCTTATACATCTCAATCAAGTTTGTATTAGTGGTGAGCATCAACGGAGGATTTGGATCAGTTGGAATTGATGCAGCACTACCTCCCGGAGCTGCATAGTCTAGCTTTCTGTCCGAAAGGATCCATAGTTGACCGCGACGAATAGCGGCTTGGTTGGGGCGATGGGGAACGGCAACGTTGAGGTGACGACGAACGAGCGGTGGAGCGGCTGATGGGGACGTCAAAAATAGGGTACACACGACTGGGCGAATAGCGACGGGAGTCCTCGTATGGGCGAGAAGAGGAAAATGGGCTCCAGTTTGAAGGCGTCCAAGTGCTGCGGCAGTAGCGGGAGACATGGCCAACTCGGTGGCAGCGGAAGCAGATCGGTCTGTCATCTGCAGTTCTCCATTCCGTTGGATTGCGGGATCACGGAAGAAAATGTGAGCCATGGCGTGGTGCATTTGTTGTCATTCGTCTGGAAGTGGGTCGGGAAGCAGAGCAGGCCACTGGAAAACCGAGCTTTGCAATTTCCTGCCTCACGGCGGCTTGTATAACTGAGACCGCTGGAGGCATTTGTGCGGCGCCATGGTCGAGCGGATGTGGAGGAAATGGTGCCGGACTTGATGCCTCAAGCTCCCGTTGAAGCATTCGTGTCACGCTGTCCTGCATGGGTAGTGCGGCACCGAGATCGGTGCAGGTTGATGTAACAGCCGTGTTTGGTAGCCGTGTAAATTGAGGCAGAACACGACGGCTTTTGGCCATTTCGAAGCGGTGGCATTCCTTGATAATCATATCTTCGGTCATGACATTGGTGTACACAAGCAATTTGAATGCGTCGTCCGCAATGCCCTCGAGTATGTGGCCCACCTTGTCACACTCTGTCATTTGCTCATCCACTTTTTGGCACAACGCGAGCACGTCCTGTATGCAGGAGACGTACGACTCAGTTGAGGACTGCACACGAGTGGCGAGTTCTTTTCGCGCTTCTATTTGGCAACCGGACGGGTCCCTAAAGATGTCGCGTAGTCTCTCCTTGAAGGTATCCCAGTTGGTGAGCTCGGTCTCATGGATGTCGAACCAGACACGTGGAGTGCTATCCAAGTAAAATATTGCATTGGCGAGCATCATGGTAGGGTCCCATCGGTGTGTCTGGCTAACACGCTCGTACATATGGAGCCAGTAGTCATTGCAAGCCCAGGTTGTGCGGAGAATGTACCGGGATCACAGGGGGGTGGGCATCATCAGGTATGTAGTGACTGGAGCTATGAATGGAGATGCTGACGGGTTGTTGTCATTGGTAGCCATGGCCGGAGACTGAACGATGTGGCCACTGCGAAGCTTCTTGGTGAAGACGGGGAATGTTCCACCTCCACCAAATATGTTACGGAAAAGAAGAGACGTCGTATCGACGAGGCCGGGAATTAGATGTATTCAAAACCAGCGGTAATGGCGTCACCGGTTCACCAGTGATCGAGCGGAGACAACCCTTTGTCTTCCTCATAAGGCACACACGCGCGTCGCTCCCTAGGATATTAATATACATGCATGTTGCAATATTTTTACTTAAGTGATTTGTTTGGATGTCAGTTGGCCATGGTGGTCTGGCACTGTGCACCCCATGTTAAGATGGTGGACTGGGAATGTCTCAGGGATGCTTATATACATATGATGCCTGACAGAAAAGTATTGCCAAAAGCAATTGCCTGAAAATCTCATGCTTTCACAAATGAGAGAAGTATAGTTAGCTTTTCTTTTGTACTGTATATGTAGGGAATTTCACTGCGTTCATGTGTTCTAAATAATCTTTGGAAACATAAATTTGGCAAACCTTTTACTTATCTTGTGTGCCTTTTAGCATCATTTATAAATGCCGATTCCCATTGAAGAAGAACACGTAATGCATCAAAAGAACAAACTTACATTTCAGAAGAATGGCAAGTCGGGCGAGTTGGTAATGAACTATAATGTACTGTGCAAAAAGCGGACGGAAACATGAAAGGAGAGAGAATGACAGACAAGCGCAGACTATCAACTGAAGCTTTATTGCAAGATTGCGGCAATATATTGCTGTGCATGCCTGGGACAATATATTCTCCTGCCTGCACCTATCGTAATGGCCTGAGATCAGCCATCTAACGCTTCAAGGCCAACTCCAATGGGTTCTGTGTCATACTACCAAGTCCCACCAACTTACGCAGGAAAATGGGGAGAAGATGTCGACGCGTGGCTCGTCCAGTACAAGCGAGTCAGCAAGTCCAACGGCTGGGATGCCGCCGCTCAGCTCACCAATGCAGTTTTGCCTTACGGATACTGCGCTCGTGTGGTACAAAAACCACGAGGACACACTGACGAAGTGGAACGTTGTTGTTGCAGAGCTGAAAGCCTGTTTCGACGACTCAAGCGTCAAATGGAAGCGGGCTGAGCAGGCATTGTCTCAACGCGCACAGCTTCCAGGCGAGACATGGACCACGTATACAGAGGATGTGCTGAAGCTCTGCAAGGTGGTCGATGCTCAGATGTCAGAAGAAGACAAAGTAGGACATTTGCTGAAAGGCATAGCCGAGGATGTCTATAATTTTCTCATCGGAAAAGAGCACCTGAGCTCGGTGTCCGACGTTATTCGGTATTGCCAAACTTTCGAACAGCTCAAAATTCACAGGACTGCTCTAAAGTTCGGCCGGCTCACAAATGTTACAACGGTTGCCAGCATCGAACCGAGCTCCTGCCTAGACCTGTCCTCGACGATTCGACAGATTGTTTGCGAAGAACTTTTTCTCTATGGAGAGTAGACACATTCAGCAGTCGATCACCATTCTGTATACGACCAAAATTCGGTATATGTGCCACGTGAGGCTGTGACTGCGCCGCCACCCTTCTACGACCCCTTGGCAATTGATGGTTAGTGCGGCAGCTGTTGAGTACAGCGCACCCCCACAGCCAAGGAGAGCACCATGCTTGCCAGCTTCTCGCCATGACCGGCGCCCTCAGTGTCCGCCTTCTTCGCAACGCCCGGTCTGTCCCTATGATATACGGTACGAACCAACCCACTACACCAGGGAAGACAATGTTCGATTCATGGACGAACAAACAGTGTTTCGGCCTCTCACAGTTTACTACTCCTTTGGTGTCCCAGGACATAATTCGCGATTTTGCAACCGTCTACATGTAGCTCCACGGTATGGCCAACCACCACACTTTGCACGACCTTCCGAACAACTTCGTGGCAACCCACGAGCAACGTACTAAGGCCCACTTTAACAGTTTACACGATCGTCTGATCGAGCGCAGAACGACCTGAGGGCAACACACCTGCTGCCTCACGACGACTACTGGACACGCATCTCCGGAATCACTCCCCTACATCTTACAGAAGCTTGATGCCCTCACCGCCTCAAGTTCCCCGTTCTCCTTCACCGCGGCGTCACAACACGTCTCCTTTGCCACAGGAAAACTAGCAAGCGCGGCCGATGGAGGTGAGGTAGCCGGAGATGTGCTAATATCAGAAATACCTCCTGTGTTGATGCTCAGGAACAAAGTGCGTGTTTTTGTGGACGATGTGCCCGTGATGGCTTTGGTGGACACTGGGGCAACAATTTCTGTCATGAGTGCGTGTTTTAAAGATACCTTGGGATGGAAGGTTTTCTTTAAATGCAATCAAGCTTCGAAGTTTTGCGGAGTGAGTGGTGAGCCACTGCATCCTGTTGGTGTGTGTCAAGCTGACGTGTTTCTCGGAGGCAACTTTATCCCAACAGAGTTCGTGATTATTCCGCAGGCGACACATGATGTTATTTTGGGTATGGACTTTTTGAGGGAGGGTGGTGCGACTGTCGATTGCCGCACAGGGACAATATTTTTGAGTGATCACGCTCTGCCAGCACTCTTGGAAAACCCTGTGGATGGTGAGACGGCATTGTGTGTCTGTGGCGACACTATCATACCACACTTATCAACTGTTCGTGTACCTGTTGGTTGCAGCGACAGCAATTTCGGCAACTTTGATGCCAACGTAGAACCAGTATACACCAACTGCATGAAAATGAATGTGTTGATCCCACATTGTGTGGTGTCGATCAGACGTGGACGCGCTGGTTTATGGATTTTCGATTGCTTCACAGAGCCCGTGATGTTACAAGATGGTCTAAAGTTAGCCGTCGTCAGTGGAAAACACGAGGCCTTATTGGTGACTGAGCTTAGAGGTGCGCCGGTAGAGCATTGTAGTCACAGTTTGGAAACGGCTGTTTTGTCATTGGTTAATAAGTCGATAAGCACAAGTGAATGCCGCACATTGGTGAATCTACTTTTGAAGCACGTCTCTGCATTCGACTTTGCGCAGAAAGACAAAGCGCCCTTAATCCCTGCTTCTTGGACATGTCACATTATTAACATGGTTTTGGCCAATCCGATTAGACAAAAGCCATTCCGTGTTTCGTCATTCGAGCGGTGGATTATTAATGAGCAGGTGAACGAAATGATTCAAAACGGAGTCATTCAAGAGTCGGCGAGTCCTTGGGCAGCTCCAGTGATTTTCGTTAAAAATAAAGATGGATCCTGGAGATTTTGCGTTCATTATCGCCGATTGAATGCTATAACGAAAAAAAGACGTGTACTCGCTTCCACGTATTGATGAGGCTATCGACTGTCTACATTCGGCCTCTCACTTTTTCTCTGTAGACTTAAGATCGGGCTACTGGCAAATTCCCATGCATCCTGAAGATAAAGGAAAGAGCCTTTGTAACCCCTGACGGCCTTTTCGAATTCAATGTGATGCCATTTGGACTGTGCAACGCACCGGCGATGTTCGAGCGATTTATGGACACTGTTCTTTGTGGCTTGATAGCACAGATAGCACATGCATTTGCATGTACTATCTGTGCTATCACAGATGAAGGAAAGACAGCCTTTGTAACCCCTGACGGCCTTTTCGAATTCAACGTGACGCCATTTGGAGTGTGCAACGCACCGGCGACGTTCGAGCGATTTATGGACACTGTTCTTTGTGGCTTGATAGCATAGATAGCACATGGATTTGCATGTGCTATTTCGGCGGCGTCGTCATCTTTGGCCGCACCTTCAGCAAACACAATTCATGTCTGGATAGTGTACTGACTTGCATAAGAAACGCTGGCCTTGTTCTTAACTCAAATAAATGCCACTTGAAGACCGACAAATCCTTGTTTTCAGACACCTAGTAGATCAGGATGGCATTCGTCCAGATCCCCAAAAGGCAGCAGCCGTTGAACCATTCAGTGCGCCGCGCTCTGTTGAGGAACTCTGTAGTTTTCTTAGGCTTTGCTCATATTTTTGCCGCTTTATACCTAAATTTGCCAATGTCGCGTATCCGCTTACATATTTTCTACATAAGAGTATTCCCTTTGAGTGGACTCTGGAGTGCGACTCCTATTTTTGTCAACTGAAGTTCCTCCTGACGTCGCGGCCTGTTCTTCAACACTTCAACCCATCAGCTCCAACAAAACTGCACACGGATGCCAGTGGCATAAGAATTGGTGCAATCCTAGTTCAACGCTACGGTAATCGTGAGCACGTGATTGCATACGCAAGTCGCTCCTTGAGTAGGCCCGAGCAGAATTATACTGTCAAAGAACCAGAATGCTTCGCGGTAGTATTTGCGATTCGGCAGTTTCGGTCTTATCTTTATGGACGCCCTTTTACAGTTGTCACCGACCACCACTCATTGTGTTGGCTCATCAACCTTTTGGACCCTTGCGGCTGTCTAGCGCCTTGGGCACTTGGGCTCCAAGAGTATAGGTTCATAGTCTCGTATAAAAGCGTTCGACGACATGTCGACGCAGATTGCCTTTTGCTCATGCCACTGAGCACTACAGAGTGTGACGCCGATGACCTCGGCCACCTCGTAGCTTCTGTGTCACCAAAGTTTCCCGACCTCAGTACTTTCATAGACGAACAGCGAAAAGACACCAGACTATCATCGCTCTGCACAGCTCCTACGGCATGCCATTTCTGTGTACGCAACAGACTCCTGCATAAGAAGTTTTCCAGCACTGGCGCTCGTTTCCTCCTGGTGGTGCCAGAAAGCCTTTGGACAGCGATTTTAAGGGCTATGCACGAGGATTCTACGTTCGGACATTTAAGTTCTGCGCGGAAGCTCTACCGTGCTAAGGAATGCTTTTATTGGCCGGGAATGCGACAGTCCGTCGAGGTGTATGTGGCCACCTGCATGCAGTGTCTACACCACAAACGCCCATCTACTGCTCCAGCTGGTCTTCTACAGTCCTTGCCACCTCCAGACACACCTTTCCAACAAGTGGGCATTGACCTCGTGGGTCCTTTTCGAAAGTCGGCTAAGGACAATCGCTGGATAATTGTATGCGTCGATTACCTCACGCGCTACTGCGAGACAGTGCCCATACCAACCGCAACTGCGAGTGACGTCTCTGTGTTTCTGCTGCAGCACGTCATCCTCCGACGTGGCCCACCTCACGTGATCATCAGTGATCGTGGGCGACAATACACGGCAGATATAGTAGAAGAGCTGCTTCGATTAAGCGAGTCCCACCTTCGTCACTCGTCGCCATACCATCCGCAAACAAATGGGCTCGCGGAGCGCACCAACTGAACAATTGTAAACATGCTCTATATGTATGTGGCATCCGACCACAAGAACCGGGATGACGTGCTATCATTTATAACATACGTGTTCAACATCGCTAAGCACGAGACAACAGGCTATAGCCCCTTTTTCTTGATGTATGCACGACCGTCGCGGCACACACTTGACACACTTTTCCATTCTCGACGCACAAGAACCTCTCTGTGGCCAAAATCCTCTGCCTTGCAGACGAGGCCCGTCGTATTGCTCGTCTTTGCACTTTGGCAACACAGGAAAAATCGAAAGCACGCTACGACGTCGGCCACCGGCCTGTAACTTACCATCTGGGTGGCTTAGTGTGGCTCTGGACTCCGGTACGAAGATGCGGGTTATGCCAAAAATTCTCGGCCACATATGACTGACCGTTTGTTGTTCTCAACAAAATCACCAAAGTCACGTACACAATAGCTCGCCTCACGAGAAGTGGTAGAGGAGCCGCTAAAACACAAGCAGTCCATGTCGCTCGACTGAAGTTGTACACACCAAGGTGAATCAATTACTTCGTCCAGCGGGCTTTGTCTGCGAGGGGAAGAATGTTGCGCATGCCTGGAAAGAAAACGATGGTGGCTGAACGTGCTGGTCGCCCCAAGCTGGAGCAAGAGGGAAGATGATGACGCTGCGATCATCAACCTGTTGGCTGCTCCGGCGCTTCTCTTCGCGACCAAAATAAACGGCCCTTTCAGCCGTGTACGCCCTGGACCTCTTTGTGCGTAACAATATAAAGGACAGGATAAAAAGCAAGAGAGGACAAAGGGGGGGAGAAAAAAAGAGCATGAGGAACCAAACCAACAAGAATCTAGGCCACATCAAACATAGCACGCCTGTCATACAGGACCAAGATAATTTGACTTTTTATGTAAGACGACAAAGTGAGACTCAGATTTCTCGTAGATATCTGTCCTTTTCTCTCCTTTTATGTTTCCGTTTATTTTTTGCGGAGTACATTATGGATCAAACTTATGTTGTTGCATGGGAAATATTAGTACACTTACAATAATTCACAGGTGCACAACTATGCTTGCCCTTAGAGCTTGATCGGTCTCGCTCCTTTACAGAAACGAAAAGCACAATCCAAAGTCGTCTAAGTGCCCGGACTGCCCAAAAACGTTCAAGAATGCCCTTGCTTGCCGTCGACACGTGCTTTACACCCACTACAGTTCACGTCTGGTGAATGCCTGCAAGCTCTGCTTCAGGCGCTACAAGAACCTCCTCGAGCTTCGTTATCACATGGCGTTGTCGCACATAAGTGAGTATCATCTTGCTCCTACAGCAGCTGCTTCAGGCCCTCATCACAATGCTATAGCACAATGTGCTTGAATAGTAAATCATAAGTGTATGTCATGTATTAAAGTTAGGTCTTTGCGAATTGTAAAATTTAGGGTGCAAAGTGAATTGGAATGTTGAATTGTGAGCGTGAATTGAAGCAAATATTTTTCTAATATTTTGAAGCTAAATTGCAGGAAAAAAAGTCGCAGAGGATTCCTGATCATATTCTTATGAGATCATCATCGTCAGGCTGACTTAGTCCACCGCAGGACAAAGGCCTCTCCCATGTTCCGCCACTTAACCCAGTCCTGTGCTTGCTGCTGCCAATTTATACCCGCAAACTTCTTAATCTCATCTGCCCACCTAACCTTCTGTCTCCCCCTTACCCGCTTGCCTTCTCTGGGAATCCAGTTAGTTACCCTTAATGACCAGCGGTTATCCTGTCTACGCGCTACATGCCCGGCCCATGTCCATTTCCTCTTCTTGATTTCAACTATTATATCCTTAACCCCCGTTTGTTCCCTAATCTACTCTGCTCTCTTCTTGTCTCTTAAGGTTACACCTACCATTTTTCTATCCATTGCTCGCTGTATCGTCCTCAATTTAAGCTGAACCCTCTTTGTAAGTCTCCAGGTTTCTGCTCCGTAGCTAAGTACCAGCAAGATACAGCTGTTATATACCTTCCTCTTGAGGGATAGTGGCAATCTACCTGTCATAATTTGAGAGTGCTTGCCAAATGTGCTCCACCCCATTCTTATTCTTCTAGTTACTTCAATGTCGTAGTTCGGCTCCCCGGTTATTACCTGCCCTAAGTAGACATAGTCTTTTACAACTTGAAGTGCGCTATTACCTATCTCGAAGCGCTGCTCTTTTCTGAGGTTCTTGTACATTACTTTCGTTTTCTGCAGATTAATTTTAAGACCCACCTTTCTGCTCTCCTTGTCTAACTCCGTAATCATAAGTTGTAATTCGTCCCCTGAGCTACTCAGCAATGCAATGTCATCGGCGGAGCGCAGGATACTAAGGTACTCTTCATTAACTTTTATCCCTAACTGTTCTCATTCTAGGTTTCTGAAAGCCTCCTGTAAGCACGCGGTAAATAGCATTGGGGAGATTGTGTCCCCCTGTCTTACACTCTTCATGATTGGTATTCTGTTGCTTTCTTTATGAAGCACTATGGTAGCAGTTGATCCCCCGTAGATTTCTTCCAGGATGTTTATATATACGTCATCGACGCCCTGATTCCACAGTGTCTGCATGACGGCTGATATTTCAACTGAATCAAACGCCTTCTCGTAATCTATGAAAGCTATGTATAGTGGTTGGTTATATTCTGAGCATTTCTCTATTACCTGATTGATAGTATGAATGTGGTCAATTGTTGAGTAGCCTTTTCGAAATCCTGCTTGTTCCTTTGGTTGATTGAATTCTAATGTTTTGTTTACTCTGTTAGCAATTACCTTTGTAAATAGCTTGTATACTACAGAGAGCAAGCTAATCAGCCTGTAATTCTTCAAGTCCTTGTCATCTCATTTCTTATGTATTAAGATGATGTTAGCGTTCTTCCTAGACTCTGGTACTCTTCCCGTCAGAAGACACCTCGTAAACAGAGGGGCTAGTTTTTCTAACACAATCTGTCCTCCATCTTTCAGCAGATCCGATGTTACCTGATCCTCACCAGCAGCTTTGCCTCTTTGCATGCTCTCCAAAGCTTTTATAACTTTTTCTATCATTACTGGTGGGGTGTCATCTGGGTTACTGCTAGTTCTTATAGTATTACGGTCGTGGTTGTCCCGGCTACTGTACAGATCTCTGTAAAACTCCTCCGCTAATTTAACTACCCTATCCAAGTTGGTAGTTATTTTGCCTCCTTTGTCCCTTAGTGCATACATCCGATTTTTGCCTATCCCAAGTTTCCTCTTCACTGCTTTGACGCTTCCTCTGTTTTTCAGGGCGTGTTTAATTCTCTCCATGTTATACCTTCTTCCGTGCCTTATGAGATAGCAATGTGAAAGTGTTTCTTTTGGCTAGGTTGATGAAGCACTGGCAGAGTGGTGTTTCACAGTTGCCTTATCTGAAATGAGGCAATGTAGGACTCGAATTGTACTTATTTACATGATTTGGTGCAACCAATGTGTCGCTGACAACACTTCATTTTTGAAATGCAGTATTGCTATTTCCTCAGCTTCTCCTCCTCTTTCAACTTTTGTGGAAGCCTAGCTGATATGGTGGACAAAAGTGTGCTCCCTATGAGTCCAGAGTTCTAAGTCTGCCTTGTACACAACAATATATACGGAAAATACCTGAAATATCGGATGCTAAAAATCTTTGGCGTCGATTTTTTTCGGACTTTCTATCCGATTGTCAGGTTCAAAACAGTATTAATTGAGCCACCTATCTCTGTCACCTCTGTTATCTCCATGTTGGAACCGGCGTTTCCTCTAGTCAAGACATTTGCGATCGTAGCAGAGCCTGGAACGCAGCTTTGCAGCAATATGAGTGTGTGATGGGGTGAAGCATCTTGAAAATATGAAGGGGCCACTGTTGCATGAATGTCAAGTGTATTTGTCTTCACAAAGTTCGAATAGTAAAATTTCGGTGTGAATGGAATTGAATAAGAAACACTATTAGAAAAATATTCGAAATTTTCAATATTTTTGATATTCTTGCACCCGTAAAAATGCATGTGTGTTGTGGTTCTTAATGGCTCGAGTTCTAACCTTTCTTGCGTGTGTGAGATTTCAATCATCAAAGGCTGTTAACCATTGGAAGGTTGTTGGATTCGGAATGATACTGTTGAGCTCTTTTATAAGAGGCATGCATCAAAAAGCAGTTCTTGTCCCTTTGTGAAAAGTCTCTTATCAGCAGGCTACCACATTCTCATTTTGTGGTCAAATGCTATATAGATGTATGCACACTAGTTTCTCTTATACCCTTTTGTGCGTTATGTCAGTGCCTCTTATAAAGGGGCTCAGCTGTAACAAAGTTCCCGGTTTTTGGAACATCACACTTTTGCTTGCTTTTAAAAAGCCTGCTTCTGGAAAAAGTGGCTAAAATGTATCATGTGATTTGAAAGCCAAACTGCAGAGTGCAAATTTAGTATGGGACAATGAAACTAGATAGGCTGTGCCCATGCACCCCTGGATCCGCGAGGAAATTGAAATGTGGAAAGAAGCATGCAAGGCCTTATTTGCATGTTCTGTAGCCGTTGTGTTTGAGATTCTGCTGATTTTTGGAAAAGTTTGTATAAAACAAACCGGTCGATGCATCAGTTATCGAGCATGGGAACTCGAGCCCTCTGTTTTGACTGATGCATCGCTTCATTCACTTATGTCTTGTAGATCCTGTGTGATCCAAAGCTTACCAGTTTTCAAATTTTGGGATAAACAAGGAATTTGGTGGCCAGAGAGCCTCTGGAAGCGCATCATAGCAAAAAGAAAGGAAATGATTGTATCAGTGACATTTACCTGGTGCTGCACAAGCAAAAAAGAAATATTTAGATTTCATGTTCTGAGCTGCGTTCTGGCCATATTCTCTTTTGTGGCTATAATGTCCAGTGTGCTTGCACATGCTGGCTTTACAGCGTACATATGTAGGAAAGTCTAGTAATGAATTTGTGCTGTGCAGTCTAGCATTATGAACCAACTTGCCCAGCGAAAAATTTTCTTATGATTTGAATGAGTTGTCTTCAAGTAGAAACTCACTCCACTGCCACATGATATTTTTTTTGCAAATATTCTGTTATGTGTTTATGTAGTATCAAGAGATCAGCGGATCTGGGCCAAACAAATTGAATTGACAATATGTTATTTTTATTTTCTAGATGAGCTATCTGAAGAAGAGAAGGTAAGAGATTCTATCTACATCTTTGGGTAGACCCATAGTTTGTCTTCAACCTAAAAACAGCAAAATAAAAGGGAAGAGGAAGACAATTAAAAAATGACAAACACAAGCTCTGAATCGTTCTGTACTTGTCCTCACTCTCTTTCTTTTTTGCCGCGCTGCTTTTGTGGTTATGGTGGATCCACACCAAGTCTCTGAACTTATGGTTTTGTTCCATAGTCTCGGGTTTAAGTTTGGCAGTTCGTACTGTTCTAGAGACTGTTTGTGTAGTGGCAACACAGCTACAGCAGTATTTAGAACAGTGTGTTTCTGTAGCATGACACCGTGAAACCAAGGTGACCCTACAGTAACTTTTCGGTTCATGTTAAAGCAGATATATTTTGAACTCAACTAGTATAGTATACCATAGATTAAAGCAAATATAATATGAACTAGACTAGTGCAGTATACCATTTTTTTTTTGCTGCTGCAACTCGTGGAGCTCTTAAGCCTGTGATTGTCACTAACATTATATTGTTCCGATGACAACAGAGTGCCAGAAACGAACCATGATAAGTAACTATAGGTTGATCTCCACTTGGATATTTTGCTTATCTTGGTCAAGGGTATACAGTATGTTTGTCTTTATTTTGTGGAATCCAGATTTAAAAAATAAATTTTGTAAATAGGTGGCGCTTGTTTGGGAGGTGCTCAAATCCAATTAGGGGGGGATATACCAGGTTCTGATACTGGCTTTATTGCTCCCTTTCTTGCCTTGTCTTTTTTTTTTGCAACAAAATGGTTTTTTGAAAGAATGCATGGAATGTAGGAATGATCAAGTGCTCCAATAAAACTAAGTTAAGTGAAAAAAAGAAAAAAGAAATGGCAAATATGTTTGATCTAGGGTATGATAGATCTCAGTCTTCTTTATTCACTGACTACATTGAAGTTCATGCAGCCTGTTCGATGCTATCTCCTGCAAACATTCATTTACATTTATATTAACTAAACCATGATGTAACTGTTCAATTGCTGTTTTTTGACATGATATATAGTTGTTGCTTGTGTCTATAGGAGCATTTTCCAAGTTTCTTATTAGAGACAGGGGATGGTCTCTCACAGCATGAAACTCCTTATAGTAGTACTGAAAAATGCACTTAGCGTAAAGTTCATGGTCAATAATGGCATAACGTTGTCTGTTCAATTGAAGCTTTTAAACATATGTGATGCACTTGTGTTTTTTATGTTTGTGACGAGTTGATTTTTACAGACTTTTTATTTCCGACTTCTTTCTGTGATTTTTATCATCTGTGCTTCTGTTTACACTAGGTTTGCTTTCATCGGTTGTATAACTTTTACACTTCTGTGCACTTGCTCCATTTTTTAATGCTCCAGCTTGGTTTTTAGACTACAGTACATGTTCTCGAATAAATGCTAATACTATTTAGCCAGCTGCCAGTCCTGCTGTATGTTAGTCCTATACCAGAGTAAAGTAAGCTCGTACATGTAAACTAGTACCGTCATTATATATTGCCATAAATATGTTGCAATAACTATGGTGATGAACTTTGCATGCTTGGATTATCTTGATGCTACTCGTTTCTTTCATCTTGTAGTGCAGTTTGTAAAGTAGAGTCTCTGATAAAGTAAGCCTTTAAAATGCACTTCCCAACTTCGTGCATTTAAGAGCCACAAAAATATCTTTTATGCCATTTTTGACGAGTGCAGGTCAAATTAACTGTGCTTGAAATCAGTAGTCAAGTTAGCATCTACATTTAGAGGTACCTTCTCGTGGGCTAGTTTGCTCATGAACAAGGACTTAGTTTTTTTTCACTTAGCTTTAACCTTACACAATATACACTCAGTAACAATGTAGAAACAAAACTAGCTGTACTGACCTGCGTATACCGCACCTACCCTCTGCGATTTTACAAAGGTCTATTTTTTTTTTAAATTAGCAGTTAAGGAACATTGTCTCTGCTTTGGCATACTAAACATGGGTGGACGGCGGACAAATTTACACAATTTTCTTACTAAGTGATGTGTTACCGTCGATAAGTGTTCAGTAAATGAGCTCTTAATAAGATAGAGTTCACCACTCTCTCCGTGTACTACAGGTTTGTGTTTTCTAGCTGCATTGAATTGGTGTAGTCGTATAAAACACGCCTACTGCCTGAAGCATCAGGCTTGAAAGGTTGCTTTCAAGAAGTAGTGCTTGTCTTTAAGCTCTTTTTTTTTTTTCTCATCGCCATCAGGCATCACTGGAGCCCTTGAAGAAACACTGCGCTCAGTGTGACTACGTGACCTTCAACCGGCGCAGCATGGTGGCACATATGCGTCGCAAGCACGGAGAGATGCTCCAGTGTCAGCAGTGCCCGAGCCAATTTGCCCTAATAGCCGAACTCACACGACACCAGAGATTGAAGCATGGCTCTGTTGGCCGCCAGCAGTGTCCCCACTGTCCTCGTAGCTTTGTTTGCCCAAAACTCTATGGAGTGCACCTCAGCATGCATGAGGTATTGTTTTTATTTTATCACGTTACCAACTGTGCGGATGCTCAAAGATGGCGCTAATGGGGCCTCCACTTTTTTAATTGCTTTGACTTCCCTCTATTACAGCATTTTTGTGCAGAGTATTAGGTTACATATGTTATTTCGGGTTAGGTTAGGCTAGATTAACACTATGGGTAAAGTTCATTAGCACTGGGGTGACACTTGGACAACATTATACCTTCTGATACTGGCCTGGGCACTGTGAGCATAATTGCACCAGCATTCTGGCTCAGCTGCCGTGTATATGCACTAGCCTGAGTGCAATGCGTAAACATGGAGCTAACGTCATCATATAGTTCACTGGGTGCTGACTAACACTGACGTTCTACCGTTGGTTATTATGCATTGCCAAGGCGTGACACTTTGACTCATCTCTGAAATTCCAGGCAGCTGCATAGCATGCTTCATTATGTCACATGCTGTGTTTAATTTTTAGAACCATCCTGAGAGTTTGCACGCACTCTTTTACCTTGCTTTTCTCTTTCGATGCTCAGACATCCAGCTTAGAAGTTATAACAATTTGCATTGCAGAAAACAAGGCAATATAACATTTAGGGGGCCATGTTTAATATGTGGTAAAATTATCGTTTACTTCAACAAAGTGGAGCATGTGATATGTGGTAAGGGATGAGTTATAGCAAAGGAAACTTGTTTATGGAGTCTAGAGGTTTGTAAGTTATAATAAAAAAATACCTAATGCATTTAATGGCAAACATTTCAAATGGCTGGTTTTTTTGTAGCTGTGGCACCATTGAAACTTATTGCAGCTTGCCACCTATGCTTCGTGTCGCCGCACAATGCTGCTAACCGAAATTCCAGATGCTGCGTAGTGTTTCACTAATCAAGTGAGCTTGCTTGTCGCCTAATGTTGTTTGCTGTAACACACCAGGGGTGCCAGTGTCATCATGTTCATATTTCTTCCCTTCCTGATTTGGTATCTCTTAAGTGGCAATTATGTCTCATAGTTTCCTGCGCAAACCCTGCTAGTGATAGTGCTGATATAAGCTATGAATAAGGTTGCTGCCATGTCGGCTGGTGCAAAACCACAACAGGTCTACGAATCTTGACGATTTAGAAATTTGAAGGAAGGCAGAGACTGAAGCAATGGGGAACTTGCGTACGATGTAATGTCGCTGGGGCCACTGGGCTGATCTGAGAAGTGCCATTAGGTTGCTTCCTATAAGAAGTGCCATATTTTACAAAATGGGATTTGTAATTTGTCATTATTTTCAACTTAAACACGTGGCTTGTGGGCAGGGCATAGGCAGAAATTTTTTTTCACGTTGGGGGTGGGTGGGGGGAACACCTATTTGAAATTGTGATTTTTCACGCTGTATGTCGTGGAAAAAAAAATTTCACTGGGGAAGGGGGGCACGAGCTCGGTGCGCCACATTTGGCTACAACACTGCCTGTGGGCAGCATACATCCTGCAATTATCTCGCTAACAGCTTGATCCACAAGTGACTTTATCTCATATGTTTATTTCATTTTATTCAAGAGTACTGTATTTACATCAATGTAATAAAAGTTTTTTTGTTGATTTCGGCAACCTAAAGTCGACACTTGCATCAAAATCAAAGACCAAAATAATTACTTTTCCTTCCTGGACACGAAAAGTGGTCCCTCGCAATACAGTCGAGTAAATACAACATGTTCATAAGCTACACGGACGTGCCTGGTCTCAAGTATTTCTTTCATGAGGCAGCCTATGTGGTGACCATATGTTAAAACTTGACCATAACCATGGCACAAAAGCAACTATATTTACACATGTAATCCTACCTCTTCTCTTCGCAGAAAACCGATGAAAAGTTGGGGGTGCGAGGAATACATGGGAAAATTTTTCAATGAAAACATACAGAGCAGAAAGAAAAAAACGAAGTGGCCGCAAATCGGGATTCTTACACGAGCAACTAACTACAGTAAAACCTCGTTAATTCAAAGTCACTAGGGCCGCGAGAAATCTTCAAATCAAGCGGGTTTTCGAATTAACAGAACATTCAAAAAGTGGGAGGCAAGGAGTTTAGAACTGTTAAAGTAATCAGTGCTCGTCATTTGCTGTGCCTGATAGCTAGCTGCTCCAAGGGTTATGTTTTCCAGCAATACCTGGTCTTAATTTTACCGCAAACATGGGGGAATGGTGGACCTCGCTGCTACAACTCAAAAAAAAAAGAGAAAAAAACTCGGTGGTCAACTAAAATGCGTGCCTGCGCAAAACAAGACATCCTCGCTGCAATACAGTAGTGACACGCGGGCAGCGTGTCGCCTGCACCTCGCTGCGTCGGCACGTCATGATGCGATCATTCGCACATTATTTCTGGTATAATTAGGAATTTAATGATGGCCAGTGTGACGAAACTCGTGATGTTTTCTGGCTAAGAAAAATTATCTTTGAAACATTCGAACTTAGTTTGCGAAGTTGGTGTTGCTGGCACGAACTCCGCCAGCAGTGCAAAGGTGTGAATTGCTGGAGAAACCGGCAATTGGAGGTTCGCATACATCGCGAATTCCGCCATACTGTCCTTTATTAATATTCTTACGATCCCAGAAAGAATGGGTTAACCATGACCAGCTGACATTGCTAGAAACACGAAATATGCTGCTCGCGCGTCATTGCTGTCTTGCAGTGAAGCATGTCCAGTTTTCCGCAGGCACATGTTTTGGTTGACCACAAACCCGTTTTTTTCTTCTTGTTTTTTGCGCTGGAATAGCGAGGCTGGGGTGCTCCACCTAACACTCATTAGTGTCGCTATGTTCATTGCCTTGTGTCTATTAAGGGCTGTCGTTTCGGCAGATTTGCGGTGAAACTGGGATCCGAAACTGGCACATTGCACCCAAAATTTTCGAACTAACCAGACTGGTGCCGGCCGCTGCTCCAAATTATCCACTCAAACTTACATTGCAAAATACGGCACCGCGGAAGAAATTTTTTGAATCAAGCGGGATTTTTAAATAACCGAGTTCAAATTAACAAGGTTTTACTATACAAGCTTTGAGAAGTACTAATAAAGACTTATCTTAACAATAAAACCACATGTTCAACACAATGCAAGATTAATTTGTGGCACGAAAGCTGCAAGTACCTAAGTACTAGTACCGAGTTCTTGAATACCGAATGGAAAGCTTGCGGGTGTGGCAGGGGTAACTTTAACGTTCGTAATTAAGCGGTTACAAATGTTAACAAACTGTTTGTAAGCCTGCAAAAGTATAGCGTATGACGTCAACCTTGGGATGTTGGCCATCTAACACGGAATTGTCCGCAGTTAAGTTCCGACAAAATTGTATTACAATCCATCCCTGTCTTAGGCACATGGAAGGCCCAGCACGTCTTGGTAGCTTTCAGCTGCCCGTGCCGCCGTCGCCGGTAGCCAACACAAAACTCGTCGACTCCAAAGTGCCTACAGGGGTCTTAATGCTATTGTTTAGTGCTTGACCAATCACTTTCAACTTGAAAGCAGCCGTGTATGTTCCGTATTACCCAATGCATAACCACAGAACAAACACACATGCACTAATACGACGCAACATGCACTTGCCACTTTGGCTTGGCATGGATTAGATTGAGGGTTTGTGCATTAATAGAATGCATAAGAGATGGCGCCAGGCTGTCGTGCACTATCATCGTCAGTGTTTGGAAGGAGCAGGCGACGTTATGGCTGCAATTTTCGGGTGTGCAATAATTACTCACGGGAAAAAAATCATATTTTTATTGGGCACTGTAGGGGTGTGATAAATATACGAGTGAATATGGTACGTCACTCATAATTGTGGTCCAGATTTCAGTAATTCTGCAGATAATGATTATGTTTCTCGAATGCCAACACCAAATTCCCATGAGAAGTGACCCATATATGAGATATGAGAAAGGCCTCTCTCAAAAAACAATGTTAGCTTATACTATGTTCAAAGTCCCCTTCACCGTCTGCTCCAAGCTTGTACTGTCCTGGCCCTTGTGGGAGACTAAGATTGCCTGACTAAGGCTCGCCAGGTGTGGTGCGTTTTAGACCGGCACGCTGAAGTACACAATGCACTGCGCTTTGCTGACATGGGCTGTATAAAATGGTGAAAACTTCACAATTGGCTGTCAGGACTGGCCCACTTGAATTTTTCTTGGCTTAATTTGACCCGTAGCTGAGTTGTGAGTGTTCACATTGCGACGTTTCGTTTGCAGGAAGGTCGAGGCCACGAATGCACCACATGCAAGCGCCTGTTTGAGAGTGAGGCCATGCTCAAGAACCACAGCGAGGCGCACGCAAGTGCCAGCAATCGGCGTTGCAAAACCTGCCTTCGTTTGTTTGCCACTACGTACCACTTGGCGAAGCACGAAGAGATGTACACCGCGCAATGTGTGTATTCGCTCACTTTGTGCCATCTCCCTTTATTTTGTTTTCAAGCCTTTACTTTCTTGAAGTAATTGTTTTGAGCAGTCCAGTGTTGAAATGCGGGTCTTGCTGCTGCACTAACTTCATAAAAAAGATGAACAGTTCGAATATACCACAGGGCAGTGTTCTTCATGTAGAATAATGTAGTTGTATCTGAAGATTTTATTATTAAAAATCTTGCATTGTCTCATAAGAATCCCGAATTGAAAGTTTTTGGCTTGCAACACTTTTTTTTATTCAAAGACTGTTTCTAAAACATGGAAACTTAGATTTCAAGTTGGGCTGTACATTCAACTGAACCAACTGTATTTGCTAAATTAGTAGTTGGCTGTGTACTTGGTGGCAACCGACATATTTGGCTGCGACCATGTGCCATGCTTCAGAATTGCCCTCAGTTGGACTGTATTACAAGCAGCCTCACCTTGCATTGCATTTTCAGCATGACACTGCAATAAAATTTGTCAGATATTCCAAAGGGGTCACTCAGTTTTGCATGAGTGACCCCTGGAATACTTTCCCAAATAGTCATTGAATGGTTTGATTAAAGAAGTTTATTGCCTCAAGAATTGGCTGCCGCAAACATTTATAGAATCTGTCGAGTACGAGTGGAGTTACAGGGATGTGTCACACGTTGTAACAAGCGCTGTCTCTCTCTTTTCATATCAGTGAGCGTGCTGAAAACGCGGGCGAGGGTAGGAAAGGGGGGCAGCAAGCTGTGCTCATTTGTTAACGTGCCTCGTGATCTTGAGCACTTTTTTTTTTTTTGAACATGGGGCTCACTTTCACTGTGATTGCAAGCTAGCATGCGGGCATGTTGCGGCGGGCCGTGGTAACTGTGCAACTCGTGATGCTCAAATCAACCAATGGCTG
Source organism: Rhipicephalus annulatus (assembly GCA_013436015.1). Lineage (NCBI taxonomy): Eukaryota > Metazoa > Arthropoda > Arachnida > Ixodida > Ixodidae > Rhipicephalus > Rhipicephalus annulatus. The sequence goes on along the minus strand of WOVY01000962.1, from coordinate 144,537 downwards.
TGGACTTTGTGCTTATGGTTGGGTCACTTAGGTTGATAACATCACTTGTAAAAAGAAGAGCGAGCGATTCCTAGCAGACTTTGAGAATTAATCGTAAATTCCAGCCCGCGTACTGTGCAGTATTGTTTGGCTCACTTGTTCTCGGGAGCCTCAACTACCATTTGGCAGCGTTTTCTGACCGTGCTGATAAACTGTCGCAGGGCCCCCTTAAAGACTGCAACTTCAGCCAACAATTTGTCTGTTGGTTGGTGTGCACCTCAGTTTACGGATGAACCTTCCAACTTGATTTGATTCGCAGTACATACAGCAGAAATTCAACAAAATAGTTATAGTATATTGACAATATGTGGTAATTAAGCTTTTGAGTGTTAACAGTTTGTTTGGGGTTAGTTTTGAAGCATACTAATTTTAAGGGAAACAAATTTGTGTAATCAGAGATTCAGTCTGAATGGTTCTGATGCATGCTTCTGAATTGCAAAATGGAAAAGCATCACAAGGTTGTGTTTTTGGTGATAGAGCCAGGAAAGAGCATGTGGGTGACTAATGAAAAATGTAACATTCAAGGACACGTGTAAACTTGGTGAGCTAAGCACTTTGTATGTTCACTTGCTCTTGCTGTGTCTTAAATATTAAGAAAAGCAGTTGTAATTGTGCCTCATAATAAACAATAGTTGCGATTCTCCATCATAATGGTTTTCACCTGACCTCTTATGGCTGCTGACATTAAACAGTGTGGGCAAAGGCATTTTTCTGGCAGCTTTTAAACTGTCATGGGTATTTTAGAAATTTGAACTTCTAAGGGGCTACTGTTCAGACGGGTTTGTTTTATCTGTTCCTCATCATTGGTGCAAAGAGCAAACAGACGTCACATTTTTGCAGCTCCTGATGGCACAACGGTGATGACTTGCCCAAGCATACCTCCAAAAGTCATTAAAGAGAGGAAAGATCATCGAAATTTCACACTCACGTGTGACCAGTGCCGTTTTCGTTTCAAGTACGAGAGCAGCCTGTCTGCCCATAAGATGGCATTGCATGGAAAGGGCCCGAAAGACAAGAAGTCATACACCTGTGAGGTAAGAGGGATTGGTGGAAGCATGACAAGGAGTTTTGCTGTGGCTTTGCTGAGAATTTTATACTATACTGCAGCTATGCAACTTCAGGTTTGATTAGGGTTGTTAATCTTAATGATGGCTATTTAATTCTGTTAGAAGAAATCTGAAAGAGTAACATGACTTTGCAACAAACTTGCCACATTGTCTTTTAAAACTCAATTTGTGCTTCTTTTTATGTAACATATTGCCAAAATTGGCAATGGGATGGCTTACTCTATATGAAGTGATCATAGATTCTTTATGTGTGACACACAGATATGCCAGGAAAGCTTCGTGTCCATGATGGGCCTGTCGTCGCACATTCGCACGCACACGGGCGAGCGCCCATTCTCCTGCAAAGAGTGCGGCGCCAGCTTTGGCCAAGCAAGCATACTGCGAGAGCACACGGTCCTCAAGCATAGCCGTGCCTTCAGGGAAACATGCCCCCTTTGTTCCAAGGGCTGCGTGTCCAAGACAAAGCTGCGAAAACATCTGCAGGCAGCCCACAAGGCACTTCGCACCTGTGCACAGCCTGCAGCACCCAGGCGCTCAACGTGAGTTGTGGGAGTCCCTCTTTGTTTTAGGGATGTGTTCATTCATTTGCATTTGGATTTATGGTAAAGATTGTTATTTGTATGTGCACCTCACTTTTGCTCGTTTTCGTAGCTGTATAGTTGGGGTGACGGACTAGATGTCAGTGATTCAGTCCTCAGTCAAACTCATAACTACACTCAAAACTCATAGCGAAGTTGCATCTCACACCAAAATCAAATTGTTATAAGCTGAAATTCGTTATAAAGGTACCATAAAAAAAAACAGAATATAGGCCGGACCGGAATACAGTCGCACCCCGCTACAACGAAACCGACGGGGCGCGAAAAAAATTTCGCTGAAGCGAAAATTTCGTTGCAGTGAAACCGAAAAAGAATATAGCTTATATGAGCAAGCAAAAGAAAGCAACGTTTATTCTCAAAATTCAAAAAATGTCTGCTGCTTCCTCTTCTTTCCCAGCAACGTCGCGACACCATTGTCGCCCATGCATAGCGACGCCATTGTGAAAAGCACGCTGAAACAACACCTAAAACCGCCTTTGTAAACGAACCAAGCAGTTGCATTAACACGTTAACACCAGCAGCTGTCCGCCGTCAAAAGTATCCAACCACGCCGAGATAGAGACAGGGTATCGTGCAGCGGCGACTTTTGAATTATTCTATGCCATCCTTATCATCCATCACTCGCGGTTAGCTGATGCTGTTGATAATGTGGACAAACAGCCACTCTGATTAGTCGTCGCACTGGCCAAGCGCGAACATTATGATAAGCATCAGAATCGGGAAAATGCATCGTTCCGCAGTTGCACCCAGCAGCTGCATGACGGAAACCATGAACTGAGCGACTGAGCTTCAGCTTCGGATCGTCTGTGACTCAAAGCAAGCCAGTGGAAAAAGCAGGGCGGTCTCATTGCCTTCGCTATTGAGCAATGGCGGCGCCCATGCTTGTTGAACAGCGGCGGTTTCTGGTGATGTGCGAACTCTTGGCCTTGCATGAAAAAGAGTTCGCGCTTTTAGATAAGGGTTAGCCATTTTTGTACCTTCTTTTTATCAGAACATTCCCCCAGAATATGTCACGTTGCTCACGTGTGCTGTTCAAAGGTTTCCTGTTGTATATATTATCATGTGTGCTGAGAATAATAAAATTCAGTTGGTAGTCAGCGCTCGTGTTGTCCTCTTTGCCTTCCGTGCCTCGACTTTCGTCTGTTTCTTCTAGCACATTCGTGCTCGCACTGCAGCCCTTAATTTCAGCTACATTGTGGTTTTTAGGTACTAATCTTAAGTAGTTGAACGCCAGAAGGCCACAAAGTGCTGTCACTCAGACTCGTTCGAACTTGAGTCCGATGACGTCTGTTTCTCACTACATAGTTACGTGTCAGAGTGCATTGTTCTCTGTTCCATCTAATGCGTTACTGATGTAGCATTTGCAGAAAAACATATGCACTACTTTTTCCAGGAGAGATTTCCAAGCTGACGACACCCAGCCACAAACGGTCGAAAGCGGCAGACATTGTAGGCGGCCAGCGAGGGTCTTCAGATTGTCGCCCTGCATCCACTCATTGTAGAGCTTGTTTGTGCGATCTTTGAAGGCTTTATTGAGCACTACGTTCAGTGGCTAGAGCATTGATGTTAGTCCCCCAGGGATCACAACAAGGTCCGTCTTGCCATTGAACAGAGCTCCCTTTGTATCGGCCGTGAGGTGGCCACGAAATGAGTCGGAACACCAACATGCCCGGTCACTGAAAATGCGCACCGGGTCGCCGATTCCTCACGAGCCAGATCCACTCAAGCATGAGGTACTCATTCATGAACCCTTTTTCGTTGGCGCTCACGATAACATCCCAGGGAAAGTCTTCTTCTTTTGGTAGCCCTTTCTTTTCGAAAATGTTCGAAGGGGGCAGCTTCTTTTCATCGACTGTGCACACGAGTATCACTGTGAATCGTGAATGCTCGTTGCCCGTCGTCAAGAGCTTCACTTGCTTGGATCCTTTAGCAGTCACAGTCCACTTTGAAGGCATATCGAACCAGATTGAAGCTTCGTCAGCAAGGTTTGACTATCGCCACAGAAAAATGCGCAGCGGTGGCGTTTACACGCAAACCGATGTCTTTCTACTCATTGTGCATCGATGGCAGATCAATCCCATATAAGAGCACTCATAGATTTTTAGGCGTCATCGTAGATCGTGACCTAACCTGGAGCCCGCATGTCACATACCTGAAGAAAAAGGTCATTGGCATTGAGAATGTATTCAAGTTCGTCGCCGGAAAATCATGGGGCCCATCCGTGCACTCGATGTTGCAGCTTTATACAGCCCTCTTTCTCGGAACTCTCCGGTACAGCCTTCCTGCCCTTTCCAACACGTGCAAGACTAACATCCGTGCACTACAAAGCGTACAAGCCCAAGCACTTCGGACATGCCTTGGCCTTCCAAGATGCTCATCGACAGTGTCAACTATTGTTATTGCACAACAACCGGTCACAACGCACATCATTGTCGAGACGCTGAGAGCGCACATTCGACATTTATCACGGCTACCGTCACATCATTTAGCGTGTTTCACAGCTCGGAGGCCCCATTCTTCGTACTGCGGTATCGTGACAAAACATCAGGACATACTACCGCCTGGCTTCCAACTTGCGATGCATCCAGCAACTACGCCATGGAGTCTTCGTCAACCTGACATGCGCTTATCAGTTCCTGGAATCTTTAAGAAGGCACGCATGTCAATGCTAGCCCTGAAGCAATTGACTTTGCGTCTGTTGGACGAAAGGTACTTCGACCGCATACATGTTTACACCGATGGCTCCACTAATTCGAACAGCTCCACAGGAGCAGTGGTTGTTCCATCTGAAAATGTGTTGCTTCAGTACAAGTTTTCTCACACCACGACGTCGACAGCAGCAGAGCTCGCAGCACTTCAAGGTGCAGTAAAGTACATTCTTCGCCAGCAACCTAACCAATGGGCCATCTTTTGCGACTCCAGGTCAGCCTTACAGTCACTACGGTTTGTTATGCAGCACGGGCTACATGAACAATCAGTATATCAGATAAGGCACGACTACCACGAAGCGCTCGCGGAAGGTCACGATATTGTATTTCAGTGGTTGCCGAGTCATTGCGCAATCGTCGGCAATGACCGCGCGGATGAAGCTGCTCGATCGGCTCATGACCAAGACCAGCGCATGCCCATACCACTTTTGAGAACGGACGCTGCAAGGCAACTACAATCACTTGCTCGCCGTATATCTCTCCTACAATGGAATGCGCAGGGTTTCTCCAACAAGCACCTGTATTCGATCGACCCAAACTTGCAACTTCGTTTGCCATCCGGGTTCCCACGATGCACTGAAACTTTACTGTGTCGCATGAGGTTGGGCGTGGCATTTACGAATTCGTACTCTCGTCTCCTTGGAATGGCGAGCACTTCGACATGCAACATCTGTGCCTGCGAGGAAACGCTTGAACACATTCTATGTCATTGCCCAGCATACCAGACCGAACGACGTATTATGGAAGCCAAGCTCTGTCAGCTGGATTCACAGCCGCTTACAGAAGAGAAGATCCTGGGATCTTGGCCGACGGCTTCCCATACGCGTAAAGCCACGAAAGCCCTCTTGTACTTTTTAAGGACCACCAAACTTCACGACCGCTTGTGAAAGAACTGTGTGAGGCCGTGCTGTGTAGTCTCGAGCTACCTATTTATGCTTCTCTTTCTTACTCCTCTTCTTTTCTGTCTTTTTCCTTTCTATTATTCCCCTTTTCCCCACCCCAAGTGTAGGGTAGCCAACCGAGCCAAGCTTGGTTAACCTCCCTGCCTTTCCTCTCTATTTATCTCTCTCTCTCTCTCTTTCGTCAGCGTTGCGCATGTGTCCCATCATGTAGGAATTCTGTCGACGAAGCCCGATGATGAAGCGCTGACACTCGACCAGCTTGTTATTGAAATCTTCGAGCAGCTTTTGGCACATGGCAGTGCGCCGCCTCAGCATAAAGCCCTTCCGCTTTACAAATCGGTGCACCCACGAGGGCGAGCCCTTAAATTGTGCCATTGTGAGCCCACAGTCGCACGATATCTCGACGGCTTTCACATGGATGCACTTCGCTGTCACGGGTAGCGACCTTACACGCAACTTCTGGATTGATTCAACGAATAGCGTTGCACCGATTAGCTACACATTTAATAATAATGAGCCAAGATTATTCCAAAGGTTTCTAACATGGCATATTTCATAGCCCAAGTATCGCTATGACATGTTGAATTCGATCAGTCAATCAGATTGTGATTTCTGAGGATGGTGTGTGGGACACAGGCACGCCAGTCATATAAACATGGGGCAGACAGACACAGGTAGAGGAATCTTGAAATAGGCCAGTTGGTTGATCATGTTTATTGTTGGTGTGGATAGGCACAACCTTTGCATGTATGTATGCAGATGCACTGATGCAGCCTAGAATTTGGGCCGTAGTGCTTATATTTCTTACTCTTTCATTAAGAAGAAATGAGTAACGCATACGCCCTTTCCATGGACCTTTAACGAATTTGTAAATGTGTAGAAATGAAGAGATATAGTACGAAATTTTGCTATGACAAAAGCTCATTAATTCTATCCCTGTTAACTTAGAAAATTGGATAATGCAGACATGTTATGAGTTTCCTGGTAAACATATGTGTTGTTTATTAGCATGAAACCCTCGTTAATTCAGTCATATTTGGCCACAACCTGGTTAATCGGATGATCCTCACAGCGCACAAAGCACAGAAAATGTGGGACGTCAAGGAGCACAGACGGCGTTCGCGAACAACCGAAACAGTTGCGAGGCTTCAGAAAGGTGGAGTCACGATCCAAAGTCTTGCCACGGTCGTATTGTGGGCGACCAAGGCTTCAGTGGTGACAAGGCTTCAGGGGCTACAAACTTCTTTTGTTTCCATTTTTACTCTGCACAAGTAAGCTTCATAGGTGCTATCCATAGTTTTTCATACTCCACGGCCCAACCTGTGGTCGCATCAGTAACGACTGGTGTCAAGGTGACAAGCAGTATCGTTTTTGCCACATGTCTTCAGAACTGGGTATTCGCCATTCATGATTGTGCATTTGCTAGTCAGGTTTATTAAGCAACAGATGTGGTGTTGAGCAGTTTTGTTTCAACTCTGGGTGTAGGCTGCATGCGTGACTTGAGAACTGTGTGGACGCTATGGTAGCGTCCTTGCTATTTGCTTGCTACATTGTGATGGACGAACGATCAGTTGCCTGCCTTTTTTCTGCTGGAAAAATAATACTCACGTGTGTTTGGTGGTGTTCGTGTGGGTGGTATGTAGAGATGAATTCAGAGTGTGTTTTGGCTTATGACGTGGGGGTCTTGAGCCGCGATCACATTGTGAATAAACCCCGAGCGAGAAAAAATTGCAGCTTTTGCACTGCTCTTGTGCAAAATAAGTGTTGGACTTATGTATTCATCAAGTAAATGAAAATGCATTGATGTAATACATTCAAAACCCTATGTAAGAAACACTGGTGAGAGAGACAAATGGGTATAAGTGACACCAGTGTACCTACATTTAAATAGTGTTTTATATGAAAATGCATACTCAGTACCTGTTTATAAGAGACGCTCCATACAAAAGACAAGAATTTCTCCCCAGTGCATGTCTCTTGTGGAGTAGCTCAACTGTAGACACTTTGTATTGGTGATACTTCCGATAATGTGGCAATTCTGACATTTTTTTTCGGGTCCCATGAAATCTGAAATGACGAGCTTTTGCTTTACTTTCTTCCACATGTGTGTACTAATAACAGACATAAATGAAAGAAGTTTTTTTTTCTGAATTTTCCTGATGCAGGTCCAGTGCTGCATCAACTCCAGCTAGAGCAGCGCAATCTGCCACTTCCGATGACATGGTCACCTACCTGTTACCAAACCTAGTGAACACTGAGGAAACATACCTGGCAACAGAGGAAGAGGATGTGGTGCTGCAGGAAGGTCAACTGCAACAGGGCATGATTCCACAAGTACAGGGCATGATTCCACAAGTACAGGGCATGATTCCACAAGTAGTGGCAGTGACCACACGACCTGATGGGGCCAACCTAGGAGTGGCAGTAGACAACATCATCAACCTGATGGTGTGCGACACCCTAGTAGAGACTAACTGCATTGAGCTGGCAAGCGAAGAACAATACGTTGAAGATTGTTGATGGTGGCCATTGGTAAAAGCTGCTGCAGGGATCATAGTGATGCAATGACTTGCTGAGTTTATTATTAATTTCTTTCAGGCCTTTTTGACTCTTCAGTACTTTATAACATGTGCTTAAGAGGTTTAAGCAATTTGAAGCGTACAATAAAATATAGTTTGGATATCCTGTTTTCTTTTTCAACATCCTTACATAGACTATAAATAAAAATATTCAGCTAGTTCTGCACCGGCTGAATTCGCTGTTGCACTGCAAAGCTGCAAATGTGCGAGTGTGTGGGAGGTAGAATAAGACGCGTATTCTCATTTTGGGACATCATTGTCACTTTGTTTTAATTATTTTTTTATTCACTCCTCTCTCGTCATGTGACCTGTGTGATGCCTTTGCCACTGTTGCTATTACCTAGATGAAGACAGCAGCACAGGGTAGACTGAGACGGCTTTGCTGTAAAAGTTCTCTTTATCTGTTCCTTGCATGAGATTGCAAGGAAATTCGAAACAGTGGCTGGGAAAGTACTGACTGCATAGACAATTGTATTAATGTTCCATTTCAGGAGCATAAATGGTGGGAGATCTGGGGAGTACGCCATTATGCTTGTCTTGGTGCACTTCCAAGGGTCATCTTGTGCATGTGACATGGAAGTGCCAAATGTTTGATGTTGTTTTGAGGACTGACATGTTCTGTTCAGAAGAGTGATGATATTTTCTCTTGCTGTTCAAATGGCATATATTAGTCTCAAATGCATTGCAGGCACAATGATAATCAGATGATCTACATACTGTGCTTTTCCTTTTGCCATGTCCAAAGCTGAAAGGGGCCCTGTGCAACATAAAGTTCTGTTGGGCACTTTCCACTGGCTGAGGTACTATTTGATGACATAGTCTTACGCGTTCTTGTTTGGGTTAGGTTAATTATAATGGAGTGCAATGGAGTATTAAACTGCTACTACCTGTGTTTTGTTAGTTGTAGCCTTGCCCATGCTGATAATCTTTGTGTTTTCATTGGTTGGTGACTGAATGGAAACTAGTAGACCGTTGCTTTGAAAATTGGGACATTTTTTACTGCATTTCTTTCGAACCATTCCTAACCACGAACTTGTACAAAGGAGAAATTCCCACCCCTCCCCCCATCCCCCGGCCACATAGTGTTGTGGTAATGGGATGACCACTTTGGGACCACCAACTTGCAAGGTTTGATCACCACCATCGTAAAGCATGCAGAAGGTTCTCTAACAGTTGTGGCATGGGAGCTCAGTGAATCTGGGGTGCCTGAATCCTTTGCCTTCCTCTCTGCCCTGTGGAGCGGTGGGAAAAGAGGAACGTTTAGGCAGCTTCACTACAACTCCTCTACCTTCTTTCAAGCCCCGTTTTGCTCAAGCTCCTAAAGCGGCCCTGCAATGCTTTTTGAGCATGGTAAGAAAATGCTGCTAATCGGTAGTAGAGTCTCCTGAGAACAGGTGAGCCAAATATTGTAGTACACCAGGTGGCCAGGAATTCATAATACATTCTCAAAGTCAGCTAAAAAATTCCCTTCTCTCGACAAATGATGGAACAAGCTCAGAAAATTGGCAGATACCACAAACAGGGACAATAGATGATATGCGAAGCATGAATGAAGAACGTTAATATGTCACTTTAAAATCAGCACAATGTTACGAGGTGGAGGTAAATTAAGTCGTAAATGACTTCCATGTGATGATTATCACATTTGGTTGTGTCATTTACCTTCGTAATCTATTCACGTCACCTGATACCAAATTTGGTATATGTGGAGCTTGCAAAATGGCCACGAGCGTGCTATGGGTGCAGTATGTAGTTCAGTTTTACATGACATGCATGTCATGATTATCATGTTTGGACGTGTCATTTGAATTCGTCGTCCATTCACGTCACGTGATACCAAATTTGGTATACAGGTAACTGGAGAAACGGCCGCGAGCGCGCTATGAGCGTAGCATGTAGTCATGTTTTCACGACACGCATTACATGATTATCATGTTTGGACCTGCCATTTACCTCCGTCGTGTATTCGTCATGCAATACCAAATTTGGTATGTGTGGAGCCAGCGAAACGGCCACGAGCGTGACATGTGGTCATGTTGTTACATGACATGCATCTCATGATTATCATGTTTGCACCAGTCGCATACCTTCGTCGTACATTCACGTTCCGTAACACCAATCTTGGTATATGTGAAGCTAGCGAAACGGCGGCGAGCGCACATAGCGTTGATGCGCGCGTACGCTGGGCGCAGCGACGCAACGCTAGCAAAACTCGAGCACTCTATAGTCTGATGCTTGGTGCGACCAGCGTCTGTCGGCGAGGCCCGGCGACAATCGTCGCGAAATGCGATATGCTGCGTTTCACGCCGACGACGTTACCCAGACAGCACCGCGTCATAAAATAAAGAACCGACCGCGTCTGCCTAGATTCGTGACGGAGGGACGCCGGGCGTGCTCAAACGCGCATGCGTCAAAGCAACGCAGCGCGGCGCGCGCCTGCGAGCAAATCAGGCAGACAGGCGCCTGGCGTGGCATTGCCGGCGTGACTCGACGAAACGAACGCCGGCGCGAACGCGCGCCGGGTCACGTCGAAGTGTATTGGCACTTTCAGTGTGGCATGTAGTCATGTCACGCATGTCATGATTATTATGTTTGGACAAGTGATTTACATATGTCATTCGTTCGCGTGACGTAATACCGAATTCAGTACATGCCAAGCTAGCGAAACGCCCACGAGCGCATCATGAGCGTAGCATGTAGTGATGTTACATGGCACGCATTTCATGATTATCATGTTTGGCTTATTTAAGCATGGCGCGCTCGGTCGTTACAGGGTCCGCCGCAGGAGGCGGCGACTTGTCCACACGTGGGCACGCGGTCGCACTGAAAGGCCGCGTATTCGAAAAAAAAAAAAAAGTGCTCGAGGTCACGTGGCATTTTTTTTTTTTTTGCCCGTGTCATTCCTCCCTGCTAGCTTCCAGTGCTTTCGTCGGAACGAAATAAGAGAGAATGTGCTTGCAGCGTGCGACAGTTCAGTGTAGCTCCGCTCGTACTGGGCGGATTCGAAAAATTTGTGCGGCGGTGAATTCGTGGCAATAAACACCTTCAGTGAATCCATTTCTTGGCTATTCGGAAAAGTGTTGCAGGGCCCCCTAAGTATGATCAAAATGTAGATCAAGACGAGACACTTGGGCACGGGTGTGAATGCACGCCTATGTCAGTAAGGACAGATTTGTGTTGTGTTACCGTCACTGTACGGTTAGCAGGCTGGACAAGCCATTCCACCTCCCACAATTGGGTGTACTCACAAGGGCGACACAACATATGCACCCAGAATGCAATAGCTGTGGCGAGTTACTAGAGATATAGTGTACTAGAATATTACTAGAGAGCCCACGATGCGGTGCTGAGCGGCTTAGCTGAGCCTCGCCGTCCGTACGGCCACACGTAGTGACGGTGCGGCTACGTGTGAGCGGCCCGCGACGTTCTCAAAAAGAGCAGCGTTTCTCAGGGCACAATAAAGTTCTGTGTCTGTCTGTCGACTAGACACCACGTTTCTGCATCGGCAAGCATGGCGGTGTCCGCGACGCTCTTCTTGAGCGAGGAGGTTAAAAAAATTGTACGTAGTTTGCTCCTAATAAACGCGATGGAGCGCGCACTCAAAAAAAAAAAAAAAACTTTTTGTCGTCAAGAGCGGGGCTCCGCAGACGACCTAGCACGCCCGTGAGGTGGCGTAGAGGCAAGCACACGAAGGCTCCCTCCCCTTGACGTCCCCTCGTGGGAGGCCTAGGCCCGGCCACCTAAACCTGCCGGTTTGTTCTAATAAAGTTTATCCCTCCTCCTATCTTTTTGTCCGACGACAATAATCGTCACCTGACTTGCTTGCGCGATCCTTTCTTGAAAGCTCGGCGCTGTCCACTTCCCTGTCGAGATAACAAATTCACGCTGACAGCGTGCATGTCGTCCGTGATCTAAAAGTGCCGGGCGCGTGGTGATGATGTAAAAAAAAAGGACCGCAAGATGCGCTTGCGTTTTCTTTCTTGAGAACTCTGCGCTCGCCACTTTCGCATCGAGATATGTCACGGTGATAACAAGCATTCCGTTGGTGGCTTGGAACTACCGGGCGCGCAGCAAGGAAAGGCACGCTAGCTGATTGTCGTTGCCTGACACACACATACAAAAAGAAAAATAACCTTTGTTCACTCGCCATTTTCGAAGAAAACGCCGAATTCGAGGCACGTACGTTGAGAAGCTTGAAATCTCCCAGAACCAACGACGCTGCGCTGCCGGAACCGCGTCGCTCTTTCTCACAGTCGCGGAAATCATTCTCCGTGCGAGAGGTGGACACAGCCACAGTGCAAACGCAGGAGCAACGTAAGTAAGTCCTCACTGCTGCTGCATATCACTCGGGCGCACACTTTCGCTCGTTTCATTTCTGGCGGGCCAGGCTAAATCGTTGACACTCGGGCGGCTGGCTCATGTAACTATAGGGAACTAGAATAATGGGATATTCTACCACACTATAGTGTAACGTCGCCAAAGTGCAAATATCTAGGCAACAACATGAGCGTCGAGAATTCACCTCACAGCTACTTGCCACAACCACGGCCGCTGGATGATAGAGCGCATGTGCGCTTTTTCATCCAGCGGCCGTGCCACAGCTATATCGTCACAGGTGCTTTCATGATTCCTGATTCGAAAATGCGGTGGCTGGTTGTTTCTCAGCATTGTTACCAAAGGCCGCGCAATGTCGGAGACATCCCGTTCGGTCAGCATGGTGTCCATACCGCAATAGCGAGCGTAAGTGCCGTCAGTAACCTCCAGTCTTTCTGAACGCGCTACCCGGCCATTCGTTTACTTCGACGGTTTCTGCACGAATTCCGCGTGACAAGAGCATATCTGCAATTAACGTTGGCATTCCCTGATGAATGCATCTCTTGCAGATTTAGTAGCGCGGCAGCACGTGCTTTTTGTAACACTGACGTCCGGCTGCCACGAAAATGAACGAACGAGCTAAATGAAGCTATTCGTGTCGAAGGCGGTCCAGATAAGACCATGTGGCTGTCTGTAAGAGGCAGGTGCCGCGTTCACGGAAATCGATGGATTATGCAAACAGCACGTGTCATCTTTAGCGCAGCAGGAGCAAGGGCAGAAATTTTATTCGGAGGGTGGGGGTGACCTGACCCATTGTCATCATCATCATCAGCCTGACTACGTCCACTGAAGGACAAAGGCCTCTCCCATGTTCCGCCAGTTAACCCGGTCCTGTGCTTGCTGCTGCCAATTTATACCCGCAAACCTCTTAATCTCATCTGTCCACCTAATCTGTCTTCCCCTAACCCGCTTACTTTCTCTGGGAATCCAGTTAGTTACCCTTAATGACCAGCTGTTATCCTGTCTACGCGCTACATGCCCGGCCCACGTCCATTTCCTCTTCTTGTTGATATCAACTATGATATCATTACCCCCCATTTGTTCCCTAATCCACTCTGCTCTCTTCTTGTCTCTTAAGGTTACACCTACCATTTTTCTCTTCATTGCTCGCTGCGTCGTCCTCAATTTAAGCTGAACCCTCTTTGTAAGTCTCCAGGTTTCTGCTCCGTAGCTAAGTCCGGCAAGATACAGCTGTTATATACCTTCCTCTTGAGGAATAGTGGCAATCTACCTGTCATAATTTGAGAGTGCTTGCCAAATGTGCTCCACCCCATTCTTATTCTTCTAGTTACTTCAATCTCGTGGTTCGGCTCCGTGGTTATTACCTGCCCTAAGTAGACATAGTCTTTTACAACTTGAAGTGCACTATTACCTATCTCGAAGCGCTGCTCTTTTCCGAGGTTGTTGTACATTACTTTCGTTTTCTGCAGATTAATTTTAAGACCCACCTTTCTGCTCTTCTTGTCTAACTCCGTAATCATGAGTTGCAATTCGTCCCCTGAGTTACTCAGCAATGCAATGTCATCGGTGAAGCGCAGGTTACTTAGGTACTCTCCATTAACTTTTATCCCTAACTGTTCCCATTCTAGGCTTCTGAAAACCTCCTGTAAGCATGCGGTAAATAGCTTTGGGGAGATTGTGTCCCCCTGCCTTACACCCTTCTTGATTGGCATTCTGTTGCTTTCTTTATGAAGCACTATGGAAGCAGTTGATCCCCTGTAGATTTCTTCCAGGATGCTTATATATACTTCATCGACGCCCTGATTCCGCAGCGTCTGCATGACGGCTGATATTTCTACTGAATCAAATGCCTTCTCGTAATCTATGAAGGCTATGTATAGTGGTTGGGTATATTCTGAGCATTTCTCTATTACCTGATTGATAGTATGAATGTGGTCGATTGTTGAGTAGCCTGTTCGAAGTCCTGCTTGTTCGTTCGGTTGATTGACTTTAATGTTTTTTTACCTCTGTTAGCAATTAACTTTGTAAATAGCTTGTATACTATGGAGAGCAAGCTGATTGGCCTGTAATTCCTCAAGTCCTTGTCATCTCCTTTCTTATGTATTAAGATGATGTTAGCATTCTTCCAAGACTCTGGTACTCTTCCCGCCAGAAAACACCTCGTAAACAGGGTGACTAGTTTTTCTAACACAATCTGTCCTCCATCTTTCAGCAGATCTGATGTTACCTGATCCTCACCAGCAGCTTTGCCTCTTTGCATGCTCTCCAAATCTTTTCTAACTTCTTCTGTCATTACTGGTTGGGTGTCATCTGGGTTACTGCTAGTTCTTATAGTATTAAGGTCGTGGTTGTCCCGGCTACTGTACAGATCTCTGTAAAACTCCTCCGCTATTTTAACTATCCTATCCATATTGGTAGGTATCATTTGGCTTCTTTGTCCCTTAGAGCATACATCCGATTTTTGCCTATCCCAAGTTTTCTCTTCACTGCTTTGATGCTTCCTCCATTTTTCAGGGCGTGTTCGATTCTCTCCATGTTATACCTTCTTGCATCGCATACCTTACGCCTATTAATCAACTTCGAAAGCTCCGCCAGTTCTATTTTGTCTGTTGTACTTAAGACTTTCATGATTTGACGCTTCTTAATGAGATCCTTCGTTTCTTGGGAAAGCTTGCCAGTGTCCTGTCTAACTACCCTGCCTACAACTTCCACTGCACACACCGTAATGATACTCGTCAGATTATCATTCATTGTATCTACGCAAAGCTTGGTTTCCTCACTAAGAGACGAGTACCTGTTCTGAAGCGAGACTCTGAATTCCTGTACTTTCTCTCTCAGTGCTAGCTCATTGATTGGCTTCTTGCGTATCAGTTTCCGTCGTTCCTTCTTCAACTCTAGTTGAATTTGAGATCGTACCATTCTATGGTCACTGCATCGTACCATGCCAACCACTTCCACATCCTGCACGATGCCTGGGTGTGCACTCATTATAAAGTCTATTTCGTTCTTAATTTCGCCAATAGGGCTCCTCCATGTCCACTTGCGGTTTTCTCGTTTTCGGTAGAAGGTATTCAAAATCCATAAATTATTGCGTTCTGCGAATTCTACTAATAGCTCTCCTCTGGCGTTTCTAGTACCGATGCCATACTCTCCTACTGCTTGGTATCCAGCCTGCTTCTTCTCTACCTTTGCATTAAAGTCTCCCATCAGTATAGTATACTGTGTTTTTACCTTACTCATTCCCGATTCCACGTCTTCATAGAAGCTTTCAACTGAAGCGTCATCATGGCTGGATGTAGGCGCGTAAGCCTGTACCACCTTCATCTTGTATCTCTTATTGAGTTTAATAATGATACCTATCACCCTTTCATTAATGCTATTGTATTCCTCTATGTTGCCAGCTATGTTTCTGTGAATTAGGAACCCCACTCCCAGTTCTCTTCTGTCAACTAAGCCCTCATAGAAAAGGACGTGCCCATTCTGTAGCACCGTACAGGCCTCATCTGCCCTCCTAACCTCACTGAGCCCTATTATATCCCATTTAACACCCTCTAGCTCCTCAAATAGTACAGCTGGACTTCCCTCACTAGATAGATTCTAGCGTTAAACGTTACCAAGTTCAGGTTCCAATGGCGGCCTTTCCGGATCCAGAGATCCTTAGCACCCTCTGCTGCGTTGCAGATCTGACCACCGCCGTGGTCAGTTGCTTCGCAGCTGCTGGGGACTGAGGGCCGTGAGTTATTTGACGTATGCATGTGGGAGGTAGTGGCCAGATACTGCACCAGGGTGGCCAATCCTTTTCTGGTGAGGGAGTGCGTTCCCGGCAGTGGTTACCGGTGAGGCCGCCCTCAGGCCTCTCTTAATGCAGTTCCATCCCCACGCGGATTTTTTTATCCGGTTGGGAACTGCGTGGCACCGGGATTTGAACCACGGACCTTTTGCATGCGAGGCGGATGCTCTAACTACTACGCCATCGCCGCACCTTCCCATTTTATGTGTCCGCATACGACATTTCACGAAGGAAAGGGGGGGGGGTCTGAACTACATGACCAACCCCATGGCTATGCCACTGGTCTGAAGAGAGCTTAATTGTTATGCCATTTTATCTCAGTGCGCCATACCAGCTGCTGTTTGCGACATTGCCATGATGGTGTTTCGCTGTCCGTGCCGACCAGGGTGAATTAAGCGGCCGCGGCTTCAGGCATCTACTTCGCAAACCGTCCATGGCGCGTCAGCATTTTTGACGCCGGCACACGGCAAGGAAGCGCCGCCGTCCCTTAAAAGCGATAGGTTGACGGTTCACTCGCACGGTTGTTGAGCTCTACCCGCCACGGTGGTCTCGAAGGCACTCGGCTGCTGACCCGCAGGCATGGTCCCGCAGGCCGCGGGGTCGAATCCCGGCCGCATTTTCGATCAAGGCGAAAATGCTCGAGGCCCCAGGTGGTCGACATTTCTGCAGCACTCCACTACGGCGTCTCTCATAACCATATGGTGGTTTTGCGACGCAACCCCTACAATTATTATATATTAGTGATCTAAGCATGCAAGTTTTACATGGTTGAAAGCGCTGCAACACTGTTGCGCATGGGCGCAGTCACGTGATTTTATTTTGCATTTTACTAGCTCACGTTGCCCTTGGACATTTTAAAAACCACTGTTATTCCACGCAATGTCAATACAGCCGTTACAACCTAGGAACGAAGACAAACTCCGCTCTCAGAACGGCGGTGCACATGCCATTTATTTAAACAATGTACTTTTTTTCTTTGCTAATGTACGTTCTACGAATATTAAACTAAAAGTTCGACGTCTCTGTTTAAAACATATGATATGGCTGATCAGGGATGAGTGAATATCAAAATCATCAGAAACTGCCAAGTTTTTGACAAAAGACCACCGACGCGGGAATGTGGATCTGTTTGGGATAATCACCTACCTGAATTGCGCGAGCAGTGATTGACTTCACGGAAATGAGCAATTGCAATTGTGTATGCATTTTTTCTCTGAGTGGGATCACGATGGCTGTCGTCGGAGCTTACAATTTATTTTTATAATAGTCGGATACAATAGTGCGCGGCATTCTCTCCTCAATGGCCGATGCACACAATGCTTGCACCAATGGGCGCGCGTGTGCGTCAGCTGGACTATTTTCTTTCTTTAGTCGCGGAGGTCGTTGGCCATGGTGGGGACACTGGATTGTCCGCGAATGAATTAGTCACGTGTCGTGTTCCTGTTTTGTCAGTCTTTCTCCTCGTATTCTCTCATCCAAAGTCTTGTTATGAAGGAAAGGACCTTGGACAGACAGTCGTCGTCCACGTCTCTCGCTTCGACCGGACTGTCCTGCGGTTTTTCCAGCAGCACCTTTTCGTCGCTCATCACGTACACACCGGGAACACTGACTTCGCATTTCACTTTGATGTCCTCGCTTTCATCGAAGAGGTCTTCCGTCACCACAAACTGCAACCGCCGGGACACCGTATCGAAACCGTCGGAGTGCCTGACGGTTGTGAGGTCGCTCTGACTCTTGGAGCCGGTCACCAAGGCACCGTTGATGAACCACCGCAGAACCGGCGCCGGTTTCGACTTCCCCGACGTGCAGTTCAGATTCACCGTGTCGGCGGCTCTGTATCGCCTTCTGGCGCCCTCTATGCGAGGTCCGTGCCTCGGAAGGGCTGCAACGAAACGGAGATAAATTGTGTGAGCCAGGAGGCACGGAGAACTTTACTCGTACAGGAAGGAACGATGCTGATTAGTAAAAACTTCCAGCGAATCATTATGAAATACCGTAGTGATGACATACAGGAAGACATAAACTAGGAAAAAAAGCGTGACGTCACGCAAATAGCCTCGGCGAGCGAGCTCTTCGCGAGGCCTCTTGGATATTCGCGTTTTCTCTCGAATCGTCCCAATTCTGAGAGACCCCGTGTTTTCCGAGAATCGTCATTAGGCTGCGCTGCCGAACCTTTGTTCGCACCAAAGGCACACCGCGTGCGTTGATTTGGCGATACCGTGTTGGGTCGTGACATTTACTGTGATAGCAATCTTCGCCGTCGTGTTCCGTATAAAGTATTTAATGACAGCATCGCCCAGTGTACCGTGTGTTCTACGTGCGAGTGAATTGCTTGTGGAGGCTGCACACGGACACAGGTCAAGCAGAAACGAGGCGCGTAGGCTGGCTCTGTCGGGGAAAGGAGCATGAATGGGTGCGCTGCAAGCATGGGTAGCAACCAAGGAGGTTATAAGTTTTAGTATAACCTCCTTGGCGGCAACAGAACTTTGATAAAAAGGCACCGAACACCTGTGTGCTGGGAAAGGGTGCAGTCGCGATACCTCGACTGACATATATACTCCGTTCTGGGACCTCTGGGAAAGGGTGCAGTCGCGCACGCTACCTCGCCTGACATACTCCGTTCTGGGACCTCACCGCTTCGCGTTCCAGCGACGGACAGCACGAAAGCTACTCCGCACCCTGTAGTGGCCGTATTCACTTGCTCCAGCGCTTGCTAGAGTTACGGGAGGTTAGATCACAAAGGAGTTCGCTGCTGGCCTTTTATAACTTTACAATATGTTCCTAGCGCATTTACTGCTTCGTCCTTGCGGAGAACCTGACATTTTTTTTTGTTTTTGCTCCAGCAGTGTTGTGCTACATCCCACTTCTTTTTCTCCCTGCCTGTCTTAAATTGTTATTTTCTTTTATTCCTTTTTTAGGCAGTCACCATCCCGCTGTGTCGCGGCTGAAGTGCCTCCACGCGAGAGAGAGTTACAGTCTCTCTTGCCGAGAATTCTTATCAAGAATTAGTACAACCGTAAGCTTTTACCGTTGCTTCAACCTGACGTCTTTTGGCCTGATAGAGAAGCGTTTTACGGCTTCTTCATCGCGGGCACACAATTGTACATCACCGTATTCGTCGGCCGTGCCATTTCACTTCCGTTGAAAATATACACAATTGACACAGTGAAAGAGACTAGAGCACATTGACAGGTGCAATAAAAAGGAGCATGACTCATGCCTAAACTCCTCGGGAAAGGGAGTGAAAAAAGTTGAAGACAGGATGTAGAAAATCGAACACAGTGACAGCATATAATGAAAGATACTGGTAAAATAACGAAATATACGGTGCTAGAAATAATAATTAAAAAAACGTTTCTACCTGGGGCAGTCTCTATAGAGCGCGCGCACAGCGAATTGTATTTTGTCTTTATACGCACTACTCTAATTCATATAACAAGCCTTTCTGGAGTATACGGGGAAGGGGAGTTCTTATTCCCCTCCCCCCTATTTTTTGGATGGCAAAAAAACCCTCCTCTGATTTTTCTGCCGAGCATTTCAATCCGATCGGTACGAGATATTTCGATTCTGTCCAACTTCGCAGGAAGCCCGGCCGTAGCTATATTAAAAAAAAAAAAACTGTCCTCTTATGCTGCTGGTGGCTGTGCGATTTGAGACTTACGTTGTTGTATGTCTTGGCGCGCCTACGTTTAGTGCGCTAAAAGGTGAATGCCAGTGCTATTACTATACCGTAGTCACTACTAGGATTCCAAGTTGCGCATATACAAGCACACTGAAACTGAGAGAACACTGAAACTATCTTGGAGACGAAGCTAGTGACAACCAATTTAACGCGCATTTCTCGCAATAATGCGGGGATGTAGGAAGTCAATTTTTAAGGTTTTTTTGAAGCTTTTGTCATAAGCCGTGTTCGGCATGGTTCGTTATCTTAAACTGGAAAGAGCAGACAAAGGTAAAATTGACACCATTACCAAAAAAGGCATCAACACTGCACTTGCATGGGCTTCCCCTGAACACTTCCGCTAAAACTTCTTGGGCTGGGAGTCTCCGATACTTTGGATGAGCTCAGCCGCCACGGCGTCGCAGCATCAAAGTCTTTTGATAAACAGCGATTTTTTGCTCCTACAATTCTTTTATTTTTCTCATATCGTTTATTTACTGCTTCATCTGTGCCCATGCGATACGCCTAGTCTAGTAAGGATAGATCTTATAAGACACAGTGCCTATTGGCTAAGCTATACGCTACTCACCTATGACGTTTATTTGTTTGACTCCGATGACTGTTTGGAACGACGGTGACTCAGCTGATATTTCGCAGTTGTAGAGCCCTGAACTTTGAAGAGTTAGGTTGTGCAGGTAGACCGTCGCACCGATTGACCCCGAGGCCTGCAATGAAGTAGGGAGCGAACAAAAAAGAACATATCACATGAAGTTTCACGCGAACCCAGGGATTCTTCACCAATAGGCAAGCAAGCACTGAGCAAGATGCTATATACACTCAAACCTCATTATATCAAAGTTGCGTCTTGCACGAAAGTTCGTTATATCCAAAAATTTGTTATAAAGATTAATTTAGAACACTATAAGGCTCTCTTCTAGTTACTTGGTTATAACCAATATTTCGTTATATCCGGTTTTCTTATATAGAAGTTTCAGTATACCTACGCTGTAATGTAACACTTCATTTCGTAATATTCGGATACTGAACGTCTTAGATATTGTCTTCTCCTGTCGGCATTTTGAAAAAGTAGTTGCGGAATCACAAATTCAATATATATTGCGGTTTTGAGAACTATTCGGTTTTGAGAACTTACTCTGTATGAAGTATAGAATTGCTTACTACAGGCAGGCATTAATGGTACAGCGAAAAAATGATTAAATACAATTAATGCCTACAGAAGCAAAAAAGCGAACTATTATTAGAAATACAAATGACCTTCTTGTTGTTCAATTTTTCCTTTTGATGGTGAGCATCTGCTTTTATTCTCCGTGATCATAACCGAAGAGACAAGCTCTTGTTGCACTTCGGGTCGAGTACCATTTTAGTAGTGTTCGACTCATGGCCAATAATTGCCGGCCTGTGACATATGACATTTATTTATAGTAGGTTATAGACGACCACGTTTACTTTCGTCTTTGGCGAGAAAAAAAAAAAACCGCATGTATGTGTGCTTCGCTGAAAAAGACGTCAAAAGACGATAATATTTTGTCGGGAGGTGCTGCGTGAGTTACGGTGCTATCTGGCACTAATGTGAAGGAACAAGTTTTTTAGAATGCAGAGCCACCGGTAGGTGGCAGCGCAGGGTCGTTTTTAGCTATATAGTTATTGTATATGCTACCTTTAGTTCTAGCGAAGCGTAAGAAACACCCGCTTTTTCGTTCATAGCGTCACATTGTCAGCGCGTCGTAATAAACACTGCGGTCTTTAGCACTACTTATCTATGTTATTTTCTAAATAAAAACTCATTCTACCTATCTATTGATTATTACTGACATGATTTGGCCGCAAATAATACACACACAAAGTAAAGAAACACTCAATGACAAGCACAAGCGACCTTGTGCTTGTCGTTGAGTGTTTCTTTGCTCTGTGTGTGTATTATTTGCGGCCAAATCATGTCAGTAAGCAAGTACCAACTAGGCCAACAATCACTATTGATGATGCGCCCCAAATATGCGTAATATTTGCTCTTTGACAACGTTCACGAGAACGTAGCCATCAAGATGAGTTGACGTTGAGCAAGGGGCTAAACTTTCGCCGGGTGGCTGAATCGTTGGACAGGAGTACCAAAAGACACAAATATAATAATTTCTGCGTTGGAAGTATCCCAAGAAAAGCTATTGTTTTTTTCTCCCCCTCCCTCCCCCCACCACACACACACATACAAGCAAGATATACTTACGTTTACGGTGACACCTTGCAGAGGGAAGGTGGTAACTCCGACACCGGGCCTGTATCGGTAGAACTCGTTTCCGTCCTTGAACCACTTGGCGGCGTACAGCGCGTCCGACTCGAGGTCATACTGGCAGTCCAGCTTGGCGACACCGCCGTACAACACAGTCGGTGGCGCCTTCACCTTGAGCAGTCGCAGCTCAGATGAGCGCCGGAGCATCAAGCCTGCGAGGACAGCGCATGGAATCCGGGTTAAAATGTTCGTAAACTACCTCCGATAATTTTTTAGCATTTCAGGCAAACGCGCGCACTGAGTTCAAAACACCGTCACGATCTTATACAACCCTAAAAGCGGCAGCGATACGAGCCGCGGGCGCGTCGCAAACCCCAAGAAACAATCCCTTTTCATCTCCGGGCCTTTCGGTAATCATCCGTGTTGGCCGTGACGTCATCATTCGCGTCTGGTCATGTCATTTACTATACTAACCTGTTTTGACCGCTCGCAGATATGCGCGCTTGTCGCTGTTCCTCCTCGCACGTCGAAGGGGAGACAGGAGGAGAGACGAGCTGACCAACGAAGCATACACGGCGAAGGCGAGAGAGAGAGAGATAAATAGAGAGGAAAGGCAGGGAGGTTAACCAAGCTTGGCTCGGTTGGCTACCTTAAACTTGGGGTGGGGGAAAAGGAGAATAATAGAACGGAAAGAGACAGAAAAGAAGAGGAGTAAGAGAGAGAAGCATAAATAGTCAGCTCGAGACTACACAGCACGGCCTCGCACAGTTCTTTCACAAGCGGTCGTGAAGTTTGGTGGTCCATAAAAAGTACAAGAGGGCTTTCGTGGTTCTGCGCGTATGGGAAGCCGTTGGCCAAGGTCTCAGGATCTTCTCTTCTGTAAGCGGCCGTGAATCCAGCTGACGGAGCTTGGCTTCCATAATACGTCGTTCGGTCTGATATGCTGGGCAATGACATAGAATGTGCTCAAGCGTTTCCTATTACGGTACCGTTTCTAAAAGTTCTCGGGGCTATGTGTTTGTTGAAGACTCATGCACAACTGAACACAACTAAATTTCGACCTCTGGGTGGACGGCATGGTACTAGGAAATACGTATAGCTGAGCTTTGCGTTCGCTTGAATACACTATGCTAGCCTTATAGGTCTTGAAATAGAGCTAACTTGACAACATTGGCAATACGACGGCCAGAAAACGATGACGGTGAGCGCCAGAGTGACTTCACGACAGTCCCAAGCTCGGATTTCACACTTGACATTTTTGTCACTTTTATCCTGATTTTTTTTTGCGCCATCAATTGCTTGAACTACAGTGTACCGCCTCTCGTACACCTATAGAAACTCACCTGAAAAAAAAAAAAAAAACGCGAGTGTTTTCTTCTCTGCCCACTTTTGTTCGCGACAGAGAGCTTGCAGCTTACGGAATGTAAGGATTTAGTAAAAGGAGGTGAAGGCGAGGTTCGCCACGAGTTTTAGTAAGGTAGTCCGCAAACCTAGTTAGTTCATTAGAAGCCAGAGTCGTTTATGGAGAACCCACGTTCGGTGTCCATGACGTATCTCTAATAACGCAGGAAGCCACTTTATGCGTTACGACGGCAAGCTATACACTATGTGGTTAACATTACGTCCCTGCCCGTCTTTCTCCTAATGATGGCAGACACTTTTTCATAAAAATTTGTTTCATTGGGTCCCTTCTGCTTTACTGTTCACTTGCTTAGTGGCAGAGATGCTGTCTGCCTGCCGATGCTTAGTGGCACAGGCTGAGGTTTTTTTTTTTCTTTTACAGTGCACAACTCGTCTGCCTGACTACTGCTGCAGGGAAACATGATCGCGGTCTCAACGACTGGCGCGATATATTCTTAACGAATATCTTAAATGTCACTGACGAGGACCATAAAGAAGCAAGCGAAAAGGACGAAGAAAGCTGATGGAGAGTGTGTGCTAGCTTCAAGCCGCATCACATATACGGGAAGACGTGGCTACGTCTATGTTGTGGCAATAGATTATCAAACAGGTGTGCTGCTCTCCCTTTATTTTCTTTCAAAACAAGCGTTTGCATACGACACGCCATTGCGCGTGTTTTGTCCTTGGTGGGATAACAGTTTATCCCCTGGTACAGACAATTTAATAACAATTGTCGAAGTTACACTCCCAAAAGTACGATATGTCTGAGTGAAGACGTAGTGGAGGGCTTGAAAATGTCAATTACATGGAATTCTTTCATCATCGCCATCATCATCAGCCTGACTACGTCCTCTGCAGGGCAAAGGCCTTTCCCATGTTCCACCAGTTAAGCCGGTTCTGCGCTTGCTGCTGCCAATTTATACCCGCAAACTTCTTAATCTCATCTGCCCACCTAACCTTCTGTCTCCCAGTTAGTTACTCCAGTTAGTTACCAGTTAGTTAGTTACTCCAGTTAGTTACCAGGAATCCAGTTAGTTACCCTTAATGACCAGCGGTTATCCTGTCTACGCGCTACATGCCCGGCCCAATTCTTTAATGTGCGCCTAAATCTAAGCGCACGGGCCATCTGGCATTTCGCCTAAATAGTATACGCGACCGGGATTCGATACCGCCACCTTTGGGTTAGCAGTCGAACGCCGGTTGAAAAGTTATCGAGTGGCATACATACCTCCGACCAAGAGGACTTGCAGAACCCGGTGCACGCTTGCGAAGCGGACGAGACGCGAACCTTCGGCCGACGTCATGACGTCGTGTTCTTGGCGACGCTCTGGATTCGCCGAGCCACGCTATACGCCCCCTTTTTCAGCCATACGGAGTGCGGTCGCGTTATATAAAACCCAGACGCGTTGCGAGATCAGCGATGACGACACGGGACACACCCCCAGTGAAACCCTATCCGACTACGTGTAGTGTAAAATCGAGCCCCTTGATGGCGGCGGCTGCATCTGACAGAAACTGGGGGGGTGTGTCTTGTGTAACGAGGTTATCGCTAAGGGGCTTTGCGCTGGGAGTGCAGGAGTATAGCTGGCGCAG
This sequence comes from Rhipicephalus annulatus, assembly GCA_013436015.1. Classification (NCBI taxonomy): domain Eukaryota; kingdom Metazoa; phylum Arthropoda; class Arachnida; order Ixodida; family Ixodidae; genus Rhipicephalus; species Rhipicephalus annulatus. The sequence goes on along the minus strand of WOVY01000962.1, from coordinate 119,618 downwards.
CTTTAGATGCCTGCACTGAAGCGCGAGAAACCATACGCACTGAAATATGTAGCAACGGATATAGTTGTTGTTATTCGCGGAAGTTCGCAATGGTGGACGACTCGGTTTCAAAACGTCCGCGAACATTATGCGTTCCGTTGCGGAAGAGCCCACGTGCTGAGAACATGAAGAAAGCTTGCCTAATTGAACACGACTCTTTCAGTTCTGTTACTTAACCCGACTACAGACACTTTACGCCATGCGAAATTGAAAACAGTCGCCTTACTTTATTGTGTAAGGCCTGTTACATGTATTACATGTTGGAACTGAACCAGGAAACCTTAATACATTCCCAAGAAATTAATTGAAGGACCCTCATCTAACGTAGAATGTGAAAGTAAACGTAGATTGTTAGTACAGTTTAATGAGGTTGAGGGCGACAGTAATCCGGTTATAGTGACGTCAGACTTTGGCGATGATTGTGGTGCATTCCTTCCAAATTAGGCCAGAACAGATATACGTCCAAACTTGTTCGTTCTACTCTCTGAACATGTTTAAAGCACTCTTGCAAAAGTTGGTGTGAACAAACACTCCTTTGACTGTAGTAAACATGCATGCAGTGAGGTACATCATGCATCTGCAAATGAAATGTGACGCATGGTGACACGTACGAATACATTAAAGTTTATTTAATACACTAAGTAAACTTAATACATTACGGATAGATTAAGACCTACTTAAGTTTTCGTACTTTTTAAGAACCATATGTGAATGGAACTGCCTTACCAATACATTTGATAAATGGATTGCCTTACCAGGCAACCTTCATCGCTCTTTATTGTTTTAGTTCGGCAATTGCTATTTTATTTATATCTGTATTTGTATATGTGTTGTACACCCTGCTTGGACTTTGAGTCTGCAGTACTGACTTAATAAAGAATAAAGTACATTATTACTGATTGCTTATGCTTTTTTTGCTCATAAGTAAGTAATGATATAGTATACGAATCAAGAGAGACGAGGGCTCTGCGACACTTCTAAAAATTTTCAACTCACCATTCATCTGTTCATTCTTGTTTCTTCAGTTTCTCGACCAATCCTCCAAAGTGGGTGCCAGCATATAACATAATTTTTCAAGCTCAACTTCAACATCAACTGAACAGCACGACCGTATTGCTGATTTCATGTGCCCGAAACTCGTGAATATTTCATGTTCAATTAAAGTGTCTTAGTGTCCTCATATTTTTTCTTGCCATATAATTCTTGCTGTCCAGCAGGCCCACGAAGTGGCTGAAAGGCCGTGGCCTTGCGACCCCGACGTGGGAGTTGCCCACTTCACGCTAGAGCGCGTTTCACAGGACCTCAATAGAGTTATTAGAATCAATCAATATAATTCTTGCTGCCCTATATGAAATAGAATTGTACTTGAAGTTTAACTATGGGGTTCCGCTCAAATATGTATATATAATGCGTGCGAATTTCAGTGTTGCCCAAATCATAACATGGGCCTTACACGACGTCGAAGTTATACGAGACTCGCGTGCTTTTCTTCACTCTCTGTTGTAATAACATGACGCCTGATCGCTCTGGAAATACAGGCGCTGTCCTGTATTTTTGTCATTTCGCTGCACCTTAGATGAACAGCACCGTCCACAAAAGAGCTTATTGCGTATATAGGCAATAGCGGAATTCTTTCCCGACACCGAACTTGGCTCGAGGCTTCGAACATATACCGCACTTTTGGACAATGGCTTTCCGCAAGGACGACGCCCCCCTCTCTCTAACAATATAAGCAGGTGGCTAGGTCAGCTCCCTATCTTCGCCCAATCGTACCTGTCCTACCATGTCGAAGAAACGGCCATGCAAATTTTTGGTGATAGTGGCAACCATGGACCACTGATATTGCATACTAAGAACTATATACGTCTATGTGTTCCCCGTGGAAAAGTCGTCATCAAAATCGGGTTGTTGCTAGAAGAACGTCATCGCTCCATTTTTAATTTTTATTTCTGCATCCATTGTATTTTCTTTCTGACTGGTCCAATGGTAACGTTGAGACGACCATTCCCTCCCCCACAACTTTTATTTCTTACCTTGCGCATGCCTGACTGGTTCTCGTCCCATTTATGGAGAGCTCACTAAAGTCCCGAGCCGTGCATTCCGCAAGGCTTGCACAGAAGAGCGCCATCCTTTGATCTTCAAGCATCAGCATTGACGCGAACCTACTATTTTCGCCTTTTTCTTAATAGACCATCTCTTTTATACTATGGTTCGCTATGCGATCACCGAGAATGTGAGAGTGAGGCGGACTACGCTCGTTATCAAGACTCGTGGTTTATTCCAAGGTCAAGGTGGCGGGGAGGAGGAGCGAAAATGGATTTCTCCCTCCATCTTGCTTCGTTATTCCAAACGCACCCCTTTTTCGCCATGGGCCGCCGTGCACGCTGTAGTGGTTTAAGGTCTCTTGGTTCTCCTTGTGGTACATTAAACGACGTGTACGCGTCTGGATCGTGTCTGCGGCGCAACCGACGCCCATTGGGAGCCTGTTGGTATTCGAATCCACAGCTCAGCACGTGGTGTTCACGCGCTGTGCACGAACAGAGCTCACAGATGCGCCTGCCGCGCTGCACCCTGTACACGTGGAGGACGGAGAGCCATGCGTGAAGGAGTGGCGTTCGCTTTGAGTTACCGCATTAACACGTTCTTAAGCACCCTTTTTTGTCGCATGCCGAAGCGAAGATGTCCGTTCTTTCTTGAAAGGTATGAAGTGCATGACGAATTAAACACTCAGGAAAACAGTCTGAAGCCTAAACACTTTTGTATTAGAATGCCTCCTCCGCCTTCCACTCTGCTATGTGCCCATCACAAGTGCACGCAAATGATCAGGCTATGACGGATTACCGTTGTCCAACTGCTTATCATTTATAATGCAGTGCCTTGATATTCTTTATTTTACATTCTAATTGTCAGATGTACGTTGCGCTCAAAATGAGTTGAAACACTCTGTATGTGTTCAAAATGGCGCCAACTCTGCAATGCGGCACCTACACATAAAATAATTAGTGAACTAATATATCTTAAGGGACATTACTTTTTAACGTTTTTCGGTTTTGTTCAGGCTTGGGGTCACTTTATCCAGGGCCAGAGTGTTGCATCTCATATTCAGCGCAACTGTATACATACTGTAATCTTAAAAATAAATGTGCTGATGTTGATCGGTTAACGTCTCCTACTCAGGGAGATTGAAACGCTCCACAATTGTTGACAAGGACACGTAAGCAATTTAGATTTAAGATCATATTTATAATTATCATCATCCTATAATATAAGTTCACTACAGAACGAATTCTCCCAGTGGTGATCAATCTACCCTCACTTACGTGCGCCGATTCTATTTGATTGTAGTTTTGTAGCGTTAGCTACACTGGCCTCGCTGAGTCGATTTCGTGTGACACTGGTCTGCGCATGCGCAATGATACTCCACCGCCGCCGGTGTGCGCGCGGCTCGCCGCCGGTGTGTGCGCAATTTGATGCGCTGCGCAGACGATCAGTGGTGTCACGCACCGGAGTCGGCACCTCCCTCGCACTCGGCCGCGGCCGCGCGCTACTCGTGGCCGCCGGTGTGCGCTTTCCAGAGGAGTGCCGTCATAGCCTTTGTAGACATATGGACGCCGACTCGCGCACCTTCCCTGTGCAGTCGCCATCTGACACTGCGCTGGGGCCGCTTGATAGCGCCTCTGACTGGCGTTTGCCACTGTGGTATAGCCATGGAGAAGGAGAGTGCGAATGCTTCTCAACGGCGCAGTAGAGCGGAGAAGCTCAACTCATCGGATCCCGAAATAGTTGCCCGGCAAAATAAGTATACATGTGCCACATAGTACGTATACCGTGTGTGTGTCATTGGAACAGCTGTAAGCGTGATATCTGGAAAGCTAAGAATAATCAGCTGAACCTTTGCTAATGCTACGCATATCCTGGCATAGCTGAGCTAAGCCACTGCCATTTTTTCTTAATCAGGCCTCAACGGCTAAGTTTCCTATCGCTTGATATCCGTTCGATTGCTCGAACTGGGGGGGGGGGGTCTCAAGCTTATATCTCACTTTTCGTGAACCAAAATTTGCATATGGGAGGGTAAGATGACTTGATGAATATAACGCGCTGGTCAAGACAATGTCACAGTTCCGTCGCGTACGTCGTCAAACACTTTCCACCAGACAGTGGCACATACCCGCGGGCGGGTATGTGCCTCTGGTATGCGGGTTTGTTCCACAGGTGATTGACACTTAGTACCTACCCAGGAATGATGAGAACACACGCGGATAATTTTAACGCGTAAGCGTTAAGAAAAGAAAGCTCTGACATCGACAACGTTGACACCATGAATGCAAAGAATAAATGTCAAGGTCCCAGGAGGAAACGAGCCCCAGCATTCCACGTAGCAATCAAGTATTCTACCTCAGGGCCCTGCCAGGTCTCGGAACTACTTTTAAAATAGACTAATGTTCATGAAACGTCAATTGTGGCTGCAGTGCCGGCTATACGGTTTTATAAACATTACATATGTATTCCTATCATACAGCCGTAACGTCGGGTTAACGTCAATCGTAGTTAGGTGTCATGTGCTGAAGTTGATTCATGTAGCGGTGTCCAAGGACACCATCCTCGCGAGCACCAGCGCTTCATATCAGCTTATCGCTTCTGGTGTTGCTAATACTCGTGTTTCTGTTGGCATCGTCGCGCAAGGGCCAACAACTGGATATGTAAAAATCTGCAACTGTTCAACGCATGTCTGTGCGGTGCAATGTTTCTACATATATCTGGCGTCATTTCATAACATGTCACGCAATAAAAAAATTACAACATGGTCACCTTCTTTCCGCATGCTTTGCCTATCGTCAATTCCCAAGCTACGTGGGATCTGCCGAATTTTTTCTGAAGAATATTTGATGTCAGTTTTTGAAACAAACAAACAAACAAACAATCTAACTAACAAACAAACAAACAAACAAACAAACAAACAAACAAACATATTGACACTTTTTTTCAGAATCACTAAAGTTTGCACGCCTATACTTAAGTGTAGAGCTTTCGTTTCGGGCTGATGTTTCAACTCAGTGACCGCGAAGGGTGCCTCATAAAAACAGTAGCTTGCTTAAACAAAGCGTTATTAATTGTAATAGGTCAGAGAATAATAAGAAAACGATCTATCAAAGCCAAAATACCTCATTTCGAGTGAAGCTGCATGCCGCGTCTTTGGTCTCCCTACTCCAACTGTACACCGGTTATCTCTTCCACGCATTGCGTTGGCTACCATGTAATGACTTGATTTAATGTTATTTGGAATATCTTGACTGCGGCTGTGTCGCTGGATTTTTACGTGCAAACGATAGTTATTTTTATTAATATAAGACGTATATATATCCGGGGGTAATATGATAAAAAAGTGTTGAAGTCTTACGAGTGAGCACACATGGTAATCAGCATGTTTTGCAGTAGCTGCAGGGTAGAAATTATATTATAAAAATTAAAAAATTTATATGTGAATAAATATGGGAGGTTGTCACAAACGACTGCAATTTTCGTTTCGCCCGCGCGCCCCATCGTCCAAGGAAGGGCGCTTTTGTGTTGGGAAGACGACATCTGGTGACTAACGACCGAGCAGCGGCGCCACCGCGTCTTCCCTACACCGGTTCTACCCACTGTACCTGTACCGAAAGGGGCACGCATGTGTTCGAGGAACAAGAAATGACATCCAGAGGCGATGGGAGCACGTGTATGCCCCGAAAGAGTTTGGACTGGTTCGGAATCGGCAGTTGACGTGCAACCAGCGAGGAGCGTGGTCGTCGGTGTCGCCAGCCTCGCGTAGGCGACGAGCATGGAGTGCCCTTGTGACGTATTAAGACGGCTGCATTACCGGGCACCCGCGTCGTCTACTAAGCTGGCGACATCTTCAGCGGCACCCCGTCAAATTCCCTACGTGTACCAAAAGCTGGCCTGGTCCGTATGGAACTCATTATTGTGTTTTTTTTTCAACTGGTATTTTATAATACCCAGCTCTTCCAATAATTGTAGCTGTGTGTGCTGCGTCGCACGTAGAAATACAGAAGCGCGAGCATGATCTTTTTTTTCTTAAAATTTGATTTGTATCCTTTAGTTTCATCATGGTGTTATTTTATTAACTTTCCGCGTATTTGGGTTTTGTCTGTACCTGTTGTAGTGTTCTTTGAGAACATAGTTTGCATCTGTTCTTTTTCATCTCGTATTAGTGTTTTTCTCTGTTATTTTTTGTAATCTCCTTGCCATTGTCCTATTTTGATTAAATCTTTGCCTGTGTTTAATCCAATGTCCGCGTCAGCTCTATGAGTACGTCGGTCTGGCCCATACATCACCACACGTGCGACCCCACACGGGTCGACCAACCTGCAAATAAATTTGAGATGTACCACTTCGAGGCCTTTCAGGCGTCGCAGGCCGAAGTAAAGTGGAAGCCTACTAGTCTGCCACACGTCGATAGATGGACGGATGGATGGATGGAAACAACTTTATTTTTACGTTCTGTACAGGGTGTAGCCACCTGCCTGGCTAATCCGACGTTGGGACTGGGAGGTCAAGCCTCCTAGCCCTGTCATGGGCGTACTGGACAGCCAGGACTTGGGGGATATGGTCGTGAGACTTTATCATCCCTGTAAACCGTTCTCGGGAAACGCCATGGCCAAGTGACCCACACTCGCTGAGCATATGCTCAAGCGTGCATACTTCTTTCTTACATGCCTTGCAAACAACATCCATATCTTTTATTTCGTACCATTCTTTTGCCTGTGCCGGTGAGTAATAAGACTGTGTCTGTAATCATCTAAGTGTGACCGCTTGTGCTACTGTGAGGGGGTGCAAACTCTCTTCTTCCCAGCTAGTAATGTTTAGTAATTTCAATATATGTCATGGGCGTATTCCGTTGTAGATTTTCGAATCCAGCAGAATCAGACCCATGTGTAAAAGCGTCCCGGTCCGTAAGTTCGCGGGTAATGCTGTTGGACTATTCATTTGGATTCATGGGAATGTCATCGAGTGATCTAAGGTGCACTGGGAACCAATATATGTGATGTGAATCAATGGCCTGTTTACTATTATTAATTCGAACTGCTTGTGATGTGATCCTGCCCTTGCTGAAGGCTCTGATGGTTGGTTTTGAGTCGCTGTATATATCGATGTATCGATCATCCGTCAAGGCCAACGCGATGGCAATCTGTCCAGCGATTTCCGGTTTGGAAGTATAAACCGTGGCGCAGTTGGTACGCCTGCCCTGGTGGTCAACTACTACCACGGCGAAATTATTTCGGTCTTTATATAAGTCTGAGTCGACAAAGCAAGCCCCCCTGCCTCTTTTATCCAACTTCTTCAATAAAGCCTTAGCCCGGACTACCCTTCTAGTGACGTTGAAGATTTGGTGCATATTTCTTGGCAACGGGGCAATAATGCTCTCAGCAAAGTCCTGTGGTATCTTGGTGTATAGGTCTCCTGGTCGATGACAGGGTTGCTCATGATTCTATCGATGATGAATTCCCCGTGCAATTTGTAGAAAGTATTGCTATTTGTGACCTTTCTTGAGCTTCCGCGAACTCTCTTGTCGTGTTGTGTACCCCTAACTTGAGCAATTTTTGAGTGCTGGTGCAAAGCGGGAGACTCAGTGCACTCTTGATGACTTTCTTGATCACCGTGTCGAGCTTCTTTAATTGGGTTTGTGTCACGTTATTTATGGAAGCCGTATATGAAATATGACATAGCACGAAAGAGTTGATCAACCTGATAAGATTGCCCTCTTTCATGACTTTTTGTCTCCATGCAAGTCGTCTGATCATCCAGTATGCGTTCTGTGTCTTGAAGATAATTTTATTGACTGCCATGTGATTCCTGACATTTGCATCTATAAAAAGTACCCTCATTGTGTCGACTCCGGGTATATTTAGCCCGTTTTCGGTCAATATATGTATGTCCCTTTCGGATAGTGGCTTCCAGCCCTTTGGTCTCCCCGCTTTCTCTTTTTTGTAAAGTAATAACTCCGATTTGTGTGGGGAGCACCTGAGACTAGTGGGCCTCAAGTATTCCTCCACTGTCTGCATCATTACTGTAAGTGTATCTTGTCCTTCATTACCACCAGTACACGATATGGTGAGGCTTACTTGATTTGATTGATTGATATGTGGGGTTTAACGTCCAAAAACAACCGTATGATTATGAGAGACGCCGTAGTGGAGTGCTCCCGAAATTTCGACCACCTGGGGTTCTTTAACGTGCACCCAAATCAGAGCACACGGGCCTACAACATTTCCGCCTCCATCGGAAATGCAGCCGCCGCAGCCGGGATATATGGTAAGGTCATCAGCATAGATGGTGTGGTGAATGTTGCTGATATTGCTCAGTTTCCTGGGCAGGCCGATCATGCACAGGTTAAAGAGGACGGAAAAGATCACCGAGCCTTGAGGGGTTCCACGATCACTGAGGTGAACCTCATCTGAGTTGGTGTCTCCCACCCTTAACCTCGCTGCACGTCGATGTTGGATCGGTGGGGCCTCACCCGAAGTGTGTACGCTATACGTTAGAGCAGGCTATCCAGGCATAATCCAATCAAAGCTATCTATTTTATACGAACTAGACTTAAAACACACACATGACAACATTACTTTTATTGCGATAGCAATTATATGGACACTCTCGGCTGGATTTTGCCGCTGGCGTCACTCACAGTATATGTATTCGTATTTATGTATATAAAAAACGCAAGAAAAAAAAATAATCCAGGAAAAGACCCCGGCGCGCGGAATCGAACGTGGGACCTCTGAATTCGGAGTGTGAGGCGTTGGCCACTGAGCCACGGAACAGCACTTTCTTCAACGTTCAAACGGCAAGCTATATCTGCCACTTAACGCTGGGGACGGGAATCTCGGGGGAAACTATCGTGTTTTCAGCATTGCCAGCAAGATGGCGCAATGAGCGCGCGTCGCCATATCGTCGCGACGCGGTGGCGCGTGCTCTCATCTTCCACGTGTTTTTTGCCCCGCGGAGAGGGAGCACGGTGGACGCTCAGGCGTGTGCTTATCTCGCGGTGGGGACAATCGTACGTCTTGGCTGGCCTTGGACTTTCACCGAAACGATTCTGTTGTAGTTACGGGGCGAACAAAGATCACTGCAATTGTTTCACAGTCGCCTTTTGCGAAAAGGGCGCACTTTTCAGACATAGCGAAGTAACAACTGAGACGCTTATTCGCGTTCATCTGTACCTGTGGGTACGTTTCGTGCTTGATTTGTGTGTGAAAAACGCGGGACGCGTTTCGATCTGCTTGCCATTCTGCGCTTGACCTTCTAATTTGTTGCTATCGTGTTCATTGCTTCGCGTTTGCGGCGAAGATGTGACCTTTAGGGGCGAAGCTGCTTACGCCGTGGGTCGCATGTCCCATGTCGTTGTCGTCGTCATCGTAGTCAGCTCTCGTTCAGTCTTTAGAATGTCCGCTGGATGGCAGTACTTGTATATGATGAATATATGATGAAAAGATGCGAGATGGTGGGACTTGGAGTGTTCACTAGATGGACGGATGGACAGACAGACGGGCGGATGAATGGACGAACGAATGGACAGACAGACAGACGGGCGCCCCCTTCACCCCCCTCATCATCATTTACTCCGTGGATATGCTGGGATTATTTTTATAAAGAATGTTTGTAACTACGCCTTATTTGCCAGCCCAAACAACTTTACTACACGGAAAGAACGACAATCAAATTGAATCACTGTTAACCTCAAAACGCATCTTTGTTAAAGCTTAGTACAAACAGTGTAATACTTTACCTGTATACTGATTTTTATATATATTGCTCTTTACAGCTCTTTTAAGCCATTCTTGCTCAAGAACCGATTTCGCCATTATAATACGCCGCAGTATTATAATGGCGCACTGTAATCCAATGCAAGACAATCCTTAGCCAAGAGGCCTACGCATGCTTCGAGTTTTTCTGGTCGCTTAAACTCGGGCCGGTGCGGTATACGTGCCGGAGTAAGTTTCAGCGTTGCTGTCAGCTGTAACACGAGATACGTGGTCTGTGTTGCCGACCGCGAAGCTCGGTCTTCCATGCAGTCGACGTAGGGAGATCTTCTTGAAGGCAGCGTACGAACGGGGCGAGCCGTAAATCTCGCCCGTCGGCGCGGGCGCGAGAAGTGCTATGCATGCAAGTTTGACAGCAGTGACCCGCGAGTGCGAAAAAAGAGAAGAAAAAAAGAAGAAAAGCTCCGAAAGTTGCGAAACTGGCGTTCGTCGGGGCACATTTTCTCATGGTGTCGTTTACGGAACCGTCGCGCATGCGCTGATGAAGCTTGTCGACTACGTCGCTCGGTTCTTTTCGTGTGTCCAAGGTGCAGCTTGAAGGCGTCCTTGGGGTCTCGCGTGTTCGTTTTGAGATTTAGAGGTGGTACCCGTGGTGCGCCGTCTCATCGCGTGCTTGCAGGCATCCGGTACTAAATGAGGCGACAGGCTATGGTTCAATAGCGGCGTTTAAACCTGCGAATGTGGTCGAATTTGTAGGCTTCGTAACGCAGCTGCACAGTGCTTTGTGTTCTCCGAACTGACAACATGCGTGTTACACACAAGATCCTGAATTACCAGAGTGCGAGATTAAAACATATACAAACCGTCAGGGCATTGAAACTCAAATTGTAAATAAAAATAAAAATATAAGTAGAGTGCAAAAAAAGACAAGACACAGAAGATAAGTAGACAGGATCGAGCGTTCTACCTGTTTCCTTTGTCTAGCTTTTTTTTGCACTCTACTTTTATCTTTAGCCAATGCACCGACTCGCCCAGCAACTCATTCTATTACCCCATTTGTAAGTTTTTGCGTGGCTTCGTGCCTTGTTTCATGCATGCAGAGTAACAGGCCAGACTCCAAGAAACTGCAAGTGGGCCAGGGTGCAGATAGAAAATTAGGTGGGCATGTGAGAATAATAATTGCGGGTTTATAACGGGACTACAGGAAACACTGGAGTAGACTAATTAAAGAAACATGGGAGACGCATTTGCCCTGTACTGTTCGGGTCGTGAGAATGACGATAATAATATTGATGATGATGATGACGGGTTGTGTTATGCGTTCTTTTCAACGCTCGTGTTTCTGAATTTCTTGATGCTTGAGAGATCCTAATCTAAAACTGTTTATTGCCAGGTGTCTTGTGTGTTCCACCTATTTCTGCGCTGACAGCAGATGCAGTCACCTGATGCAGATGCAGCTAATTCTCATTATCCAACCTATACCATGCACACAACCACGCGCGCGTACACGCACAAACATTAACAAGAATTATTCGTTTGTGTTTATGGCTATTTTTAAAATTTTCTCTTTTTTCCGACCATCGCGTCACACTTTATTTGGGAAAGTGGGTCATGAGGGGTCAACCGCTCCGCTATAGATTTATGTCGGTGGCAGCTATTGCTATAATAATTAATTAAGGAAAACCTCATGTTGTTTGACGAAACCTGGGGCGTAGGTAGAGTCCTCATTTTAGGTACACCACAAAGAATAAAAAAATCACAGGGTTCTTTATGCACCTTCACCAATGCCTACTCATTTAAGATTGCGATGGCCGACAGCGTGGAGTGCAACGACTGCGCCGTCGATGAGACTATTGAACACCTCTTATGTTACTGCCCGGCATACACAAACCAGAGGATTCACTTGCGCAGTGTTTTAAATCAACTGGACAGAAGTGATTTTACTGTCGAGAAAGTATTGGGACCATTGCATTGCCCATCCCAATTCAGAAAGGCAATGAAAGAGTATTCTTAAAGATACCAGCCTGTTTCCTCGTTTGTGATGTCAGTGACCTTTTTCTCCTCCTTTATAACGTTTATCTTCTTTTCTCTTTTAAGAATCACATAAAATGATCCTTGTCGTTGGGTTGATGTAAAAGGCATTATTTACGTGAAGGCGCACGTGTCAGCCAGAGAATGTCTTGCTGTTATCTGATACCCTGCTGCGGCGAAGGAGAATAAAAGAAGCGAGGGCCTGAGTAATAGCAGAGTTACACCAAAGCAGTTCGACGACTGTGGTAATTGCAGTGAAGAGAAAGGAACGCTTAGTGTAATGCACGACTTCTCCTCATTGTTATCAGAGAGAACGTGTAGGTAATTACAGTCTATTGTACGCTATGGAAGTGGACAGAACATCGCCATGTTACTCTACATTAATTCAGATGACGCACGGTGTGACCACGACGCTTTCGTGGCCTATGAATTAAAGTGTGCATAGTAAAAACGTGCTGCAAATAAATAACGCATTGATTGGGAAACAATTTTCAACAGCTTTATTATAAACGTTCAGAAGTTTCAAGTATACCTATTTCTAATAACATTTACACGTCTATGAGTGTAAGTTAAAAAAGAACATCTTTGGGTCCAACTCTATTCACTGGTAGGCGACCCACGCCCTTGCCAGAATCTCCATAGCCTTGGTGAGACACTCGTCTTGTATCGACGAGATGGGACCGAGGTGTGGCTGTCGCTGTGACGGTTGCTTGTGCTGTGGACGCTGGTGCTGGTAAGGTGCCTTGTGGCCTCCCGTATGCTGCCCAACTGGAATGGCCATCTCGCCCACGGCTTCGTACAGGCCCACGAAGCTGGCCTGGCACTTGACTCGCAGGACGGCTCTGCTTACGTCGTGCTGCTTTACCGGGATGTTCGCAGAGAGCGTGGTCACCTGGAAGCCGTCCGGGTGCGTGTCGACTTTGGTCCTGACGTCGGCGTCGATCAAGAGGGGGTCGTTGACGTACACCGCCAGTTTGGGAGCCGGCCTGGACCGGCTGGAGGTGCAGTTGAGGCGCACGAACTCTCCCACCTGGTAAGACTCCCTGTCGTACGTGATGTGTGGTCTCATGTCCCGTTGTTCTGCGGGGAAGTACGAAAACATTAAAAAAAATGTTGCGGTATGTAAAGATCATTCTCAAAATTTGATCTATAATTAGTACTGTACCCCTCCGTGGACTGAGAATTTGATGTTATGCACGTGAAAAGGCGAAAGGTCCGAAAAGAGGAAAATGGAAGGTGAAGCAATTAAAAAAAGTAAGACGAAGCAACCGAATGAGAATGGCCGTCGATGCTTGTAAGAGACCATGACGACGACGATGACGAAGTTGAAGGATCTCAGCAGCAACAAATGTAATGCCACAGCGGTGATAGAATTTGATGATATTTTTTCAAAGAGTGCTGAACTATTACCCACTAGATATTTAAAAGGGTTGTTTGAAAACTACCTCAAGAGCATGCGGATAAATCCAGTAGTAGCCTCACGTGCTTCTGTAACTGACGTGAAGGTTGGAGTGGGAATCTGTTCATGGGATCTCAGTTGGTGCTTTTATCTTCGCTTGCCCGACTTCACACCAATATTAGAGGTAAAAATAATGACACTTACTCTTGCACTGTCTACCCCCCTCACACCTTCCTTTAGTGGTGGTGCTAACGGACTCATTTTCCGTGTGCACTGCTCTAACAGCATTTCTTCGTCGAGCTGCCTAGCAGACCTTTATTTGTATATGCCAAATTATGTGCAAGACGTCCGTCTGGTTCGGGATGCAGGTCACACTGGATTAGAAATAAATGAAGTGGCGGACACCCTAGCGGCAGCATCCGTTAAACGACCTGTTCTAAATATTCTAAGACCTTGCTGCAATAACACGTTCGCACGATTCAGAATTCACGAGGAACGTGGTAAATCCTATGTAATAAGTGACACCATTTCCCAGCACCTTTGGTATCGGTGGAATAGCTCATAGAGCAGCACAAGACAATTGGAAGCTACGTTAACAAAATCTCGATGCAGACTACCGTCATTAAATTTTTACTTGCACGGGCCTGGATTCGTTCCTTTCTCCCAATGTAACTTTTGTAATGAAGCGGAAACGACCGAGCATTTCTTTATGAAATGTCGAAGATACCAAAACCCAAGGCAAAGATTTCTGAAACCACCTTTCAAAATAAAGTGACCTTGAGCTTTCTACATTGGCATTGCTCTCCCTGGGGGCGTCAGCACTCGGACACTGCAACAGGGTCATTTACGATGCTGTACTTAATTATTCAAAACAATCAAAGTGGATACCAGGTTAATACTATGAGTACATCTAAACATTACCTTTCATTCATCTATTCACTCTAACATTAAGAAGCATTGCATTAAAAGTACTAAAAGTATAACAAATAATTTTGTTTCTCTTTAGAATATTTTTTTCGCATAGTTTTGCGATTTTTCTCCTGTCTTTTTCTTCTTTTATTATTTCTTTATTTTCCCTACCGAATTCTACTGTCGTACGCCTCATGGCTGATCCCACGTGGTGCACTATGGGCTGTGCCATTCTTTCGGAAATTACCATCTTGATTATCACCGGTCAGGTTGTTATGTGCTCACTACAATTTATTATTTGTATATTCGCCCGATATTGGAGTTCGGCTGCGTCTTGTATTCTGGTGCATCGGTTTTCTCTTGGTTTTCTAAAACGTAAATCATTAGGTTTATGTCTTGAGCTTACCAAGTTTGTCGCAAATACTATTTTACATAAATAATTGCGCCCGTCATTATTTCCCACTTGGTTCTACATCTTAACAGTGCTTAACTTCTTACAGTTATATGCGTACCCACAAAGGAGTCACTATGCTTTTATTAATCAGCCGACAACATTTTTCCCAATCAGTGGTCTAGATTAAGGTGCACAGAATTATTTTCGCTATTTGGCGATATATTTCCTAAGAAATGCTGTCATTTTTCTAGTAGATACCTAAATGTCTTTTAGAAGGTCATTTCTAAAATTCAGAAATAAACATCGCAATATACACTGATGCTTCACGTTGTGAAGAAAAAGCAGGAGTGGGAATTGCATAATTATCTTTCGTCGGGTCTTCAATTAGTTTTCCTGACTTCTTATTTCTCCCGTGAAATTGCAATTGTCCTAGCTTTACGCAAATTGCTGTCTTTACGCAAATCGCCGTGTTCTTCATTACCTGCCCCTAATTTGTCAGATATCTTGGAAGTATTTTAGTTCCAAGACAGTTACGTCTTATTCGCATGGTGTAAGTACCAGGTGACAAAAGTGAATGCAGATGTACTCGCAGTATCATCCCATGATAGTCCCACAATTTGTATATGGTGACGTTGACATTCGTCTCTTCGGCGCGATTAAAAAAAAATGCCACGTCAGATTACTTCGCTAAATCTCCTTCGTAAATATCCGAGTTTCTTCGTCTCAATTATCCTGGCAGAAATTGATGGCGCTAAACTAAAAGGGCACAAATACCAATTACCGGCATATGATGCCGAGGTCCCCCACTGAAATTTTACATGAACGGGTGTGGTCTGGAGCAGTTAGATTTATGTTTCTATTGCAATGAGAGTGAATCTCTGGATCATTTATTTTTAACATTAAACTTGTTTACAAACCAGAGAAAACAATTTCTAGGTGAAACCTTCTGACAGTTGCGCTTGAATTTATTATTCCTGGTTGCTTTTTTCTTTGGTGCTACTGAACTGGGCTTTATTCACAGGAACGTCCGACCTATCTTAGAGTACACCTCCGTGGCGTGGGACCCACAAACAAAAACTTTGTTTAATATGCTTGAGATCGTCCAAAACCGCGCATCTCGTTTTGTGATGAGCAACTACAGCTTCAGTGTCAGTTTCACTGCACTTGAAGATAGGTTAGGCTGAGGTTTGTTGGTATTACGTAGGAAACGCTTGAGATTAGAAATGCTATTCAAAATATTTCATGGGTTGATCAAAATAGATAAAGAATCTTACCTTTCAACTCCCTATTTTTTTTCTCTGAGAGAACTAACCACCCCATAAAAGTAGGAGAATTTTTCGCAGAACAAACATTCATCAAAACCTTTTTTTTCCGCTCACAATCTCCCAGTAGAATCGGCTCCCACAGGAGGTTGCAGACTGCCATACTGAAACATCTTTTAGGGACATATTGCTACTATCATTGCTGCATTTTTATGATCTGTTTTTGTGACCATCTTATTTATGAATATTTCTTTTTGTGTAAGCGTATTTTACGTTTTGTATTACCCCCTGGAAGAAAGCTTTCAGGCGCTGCAGGTACTTTTTAAATAAATAAATAAACGTCTGTGATGCCATGTGAAGATTTTATATGTGAAGAGAAACAAATTTAGCGTTCAGTGTATCTAATTACAGCTTGTTTTTCAACCATAGGCTTGTCATTATTTTCGCTCCTTGATTTGGCCAATGAGTTACTGTGTACGTTATCTTTCTACAAACATATATGAAATACAAAACAATTTAAATATCTGAAACAAGGAACCATGTTTCATGGCTGATCCACCGCAGTGGGTTGTGCCAGCTTACTAAGAAACGACCGACCGGGACCAACCATGTATCTTGTCTGTCACGATGGTCTTGTTTTTGTGTGACACAACTGTACTTGTCACGTGTACAATTACCTGCTTTGCGAGGACACATTGCGCAATATGTTAACACGAGTGCACTTCGCTACGCGAAGCTGCACAGTCAGTAATCTGCCAAATGTTTTGCGTAACCTAGGTTCTCACACTGCATAGAAATTGAGTAGCCTAATTAAATATATAACGGAAATGGAAACGTTGTTGTCTGCCACGACTCCGGCTGTCTGCAAGAGCACTCTAAGGGCAAAATCAATAAATTGGAGGTGCAGTAGCCTCTTGGGTATTGTGCATACATACCAAACACCGCAAGCCTTTTCTCGTCTTGGACAGTGAGAAAAGGCGGAGCATCGGAGCTGGCTTCGCAGCGGTAAGCGCCTGCACTCAGGGCACTCAGGTTCTTCAGGTAGAGGGACGAATAGTTGCTCTGCAGCATCTGCGGTTGCGCAGGTAGAAGATTGATAAGCTCGATCTTTAATGAAAGGGGCGTATTCTTGTCGGCGTACATGTGAAATAAGCGCACCTGACATATATTGCAAAGAATTGACCTTTTTGGCTTAATGATTACTGTGTTTAGTGTTTGATGTTCGTTCCGCGGAGCAGCATGACCGATGCAGAAATCATGGATTCAAAGTATGCATTATCTTTTCACTTGAAGACGTAAATCTGACGCTATCGAAGTACGCGACTCATAGGTTAACACCTTACGACTGGAACGAACGGAAACTAATAAATCTGTAACAATGAACCCTTCTATCCTACTTGTGTTTTGCCTTCTATTACAACGCGTGCCCCGCCGCGTTGGTCTAGTAGCCAAGGTACTCGGCTGCTGACCCGCAGGTCGCGGGATCAAATCCCGGCTGCGGCGGCTGCATTTCCGATGAAGCAGGAAATGATGTAGGCCCGTGTGCTCAGATTTGGGTGCGCGTTAAAGGACCCCAGGTGGTCGAAATTTCCGGAGCCCTCCACTACGGCGTCTCTCATAATCATATGGTGGTTTTGAGACGTTAAACCCCACATATCAATCAATTATTGCAACGCATGCGGACGTTCTTAAAAGTTTTTTATAAGCCACATATTTTGTGAGATCTATGCTTCTGCCTCATCAACTAATTTTCAACGCTCATGTGGCTTTTGATGGTCACTGCCCTAATTACGTGGCGGAAACATTTTGTGAACGTTCACAGCCCACTGCAACCGGAAACGACTTGCTGTTTATGCTGTAATACCATACTGTTTCAATTTAACAGTATACATGTGGTTACCAATACAGTATATCTGATAGGACAGGTCATCCCTGAAGAGAGGAGAAGAAGAAGGGCAACGCTTAAAGAACTGTAAAGATAGTTTTCTGCGGGACATGCCAAATATACTTACATCCACTGTCACTCCTGTCACGCTGTACATTTCTCCTGGTGGCCTGTTGCGGGGAACAAACGTGTATAATACTTTGTCGTCCTTGAACCACTTGAAGCTGTACAGGGGCAAGCTGCCAAAGTTGTGCGCACAATTGAGACGCACGGAACCACCCAGGATACCGATTGGTGGCTGCTCTATCGACAGTGGTGTTTCTGCGGAGTGTGGTTGAAAACATATACACGTACATGGTCAATCAACCGAGAAATTGCGGCAGCATCGTGTTCGCTTTGACTAGTTGGTGCCTAACTTATGCTTTGCTTGTTCCGGGGGCCTATTTGCGTTTCTTGTTCTCTGCACCCTGTCTCTGTTTTTTGCCGTAAGAAGCAGCGGCTGCGATCACTGCAACATAAGTGCGTCTCTTATTTTTTATGCCCAAGCGTAGTGAAATTAGAGGTGTCAGAATTACTGGAAATAGGTAAGCTTGTATTACCTTGTTGATTTTACTTCTGCTGTGTATTCATACACAGCGTGATTACTAACTAAACTATGATGCATGAAATACGTTAGGTAACAGTTTTTCAGTGCTTGTTGGTCATCGTTCGGAAGCTTTGCGTGACGTTTCGTTCTGATGTGACTTTCGGCCGGCACGCCCCCAATTTACATCGTTACGAAGCTCACAGTGATCGCCTGGTGGTTTCGAAGTTCTATCACTGTGTTACAATGTCGCGGATGCTTACCCGTTACAGTGTAATGCCGATGGAGGTAAGGATGTCAAATCTCTAGTGTGCCGTGAATTCGGCGCACATCAGTGCTGTAAAGTCAGTGTAAAAAAACATTGAAATACCTACCAAGACGTCCCTGCTCATATTGTCACGTGCTTGCTCAAGAAAAACGATGGCAGTTGTGCATGTGCCACGAAGGACTACGAAATGGACGAAGAAGAAGAACTCGCTTGCGCGTTCTAATTAAAAAGATCGACCTGCTTCTGGTGTCCCAATCTCTACGGCAAGACCTCTGTTTTGATGCCGTGACACTGGTGGAGGTGCTGGGTATCGATGCCAGTACCTCTCGACGTCAGTGTCACGACGTCAAAACAGAGGTCTTGCCGTAGAGATTGAGACACCAGAAGCAGGTCGATCTTTTTAATTGGAACGCGCAAGCTAGTTATTCTTCTTAGTCCATTTCGTAGTCCTTCGTGGCACATGCACAACTGCCATCGTCTTTCTTGAGCAAGCACGTGACAATATTGTCTGTGCTGAAGGGTGCGACAGCTGCGCCAATTGCGCAAATTTGATCAAATTTCTTATTTTTGCGACAAGATGGGCTAAAACGTTAAATTTGTGGAAATTGCTGCTTCCCAGCCTCAAAAATTTCTCATTAGCGCCAATTTTAGCAAGAAACGAAGGCCAAGTTGGCTACCTGCAGTTTGAACATTATCACGAAATTTAACTCAGACGCACCGACCACAACCCAAAATACTACCGCGAACGAAAAAAAAAATGATAGCGGTTTTAAGATTTCTTGGCCTTGTTCTATTGCGTGCAGTACACTTTCTTTAGGTCACTTTTGTCGCAGTACAGAAGTGTCTTGCAAAAAAGCGTGCTCATATGTCGAAGGTGCTGCACACTTGGTTCCTCAATTACTTATGGGTGCACGCATTGCACGATTATCAGTATTTGTATTATCGCTGACGTCTAGAAATTACTGGTAGGTCAAAATTCTGGAGCCCTCATCCAACAATTATAAGATAGGTGATGTTTAACGGTTTGTACATACATACATACTCTGATCGTACCGGCTTAAAGCCGGTACGCACCGATGATCTCACCAGAGAAGGATTGGCCACCCTGTTGCAGTATCTGGCCACCCCCTCCCGTAGGCATTCGTCAATTAACTCACGGCCCTCAGTCCCCACCAGCTGCGGAGCAACTGACCACGGCGGCGGTCAGATCTGCAAAGCAGCAGAGAGTGCTAGGAATCTCTGGATACGGACAGGCCACCATTGGAACTTGAACTTAGCAACGTTTAACGTTAGAACGTTATCTAGTGAGGGAAGTCTAGCTGTATTATTCGAGGAGCTAGAAGGTATTAAATGGGATATAATAGGGCTGAGTGAGGTTAGGAGGACAGATGAGGCCTATACTGTGCTACAGAATGGGCACGTCATTTGCTATCGGGGCTTGGCAGACAGAAGAGAACTGGGAGTAGGGTTCCTAATTCACAGAAACATAGCTGGCAACATAGAGGATTATTATAGCATTAATGAAAGGGTGGTAGGCATTGTAATTAAACTGAATAAAAGATACAAAATGAAGGTAGTACAGGCTTACGCGCCTACATCTAGCCATGATGACGCTTCAGTTGAAAGCTTCTATGAAGACGTGGAATCGGCAATGAGTAAGGTGAAAACACAGTATACTATAGTAATGGGCGACTTTAATGCAAAGGTAGGGAAGAAGCAGGCTGGAGACCAGGCAGTAGGAGATTATGGCATCGGCACTAGAAACGCCAGAGGAGAGCTACTAGTAGAATTCGCAGAACGCAATAATCTGCGTATTTTGAATACCTTCTACCGAAAACGAGAAAACCGCAAGTGGACATGGAGGAGCCCTAATGGCGTAAATAAGAACGAAATAGACTTTATAATGACTGCACACCCAGGAGTCGTGCAGAATGTGGAAGTGGTTGGCAAGGTAAGATGCAGTGACCATAGAATGGTACGGGCTCGAATCCGCCTAGACTTGAAGAAGGAACGACAGAGACTGATACGCAAGAAGCAAATCAATGAGCTAGCACTGAGAGGGAAAGTACAGGAATTCAGAGTGTCACTGCAGAACAGGTACTCTGCTCTTAGCGAGGAAACCAACCTTAGCGTAGATACAATGAATGATAATCTGACGAGTACCATCACGGAGTGTGCAGTGAAAGTTGGAGGCAGGGTAGCTAGACAGGACACCGGCAAGCTTTCCCAGGAAATGAAGAACCTAATTAAGAAGCGTCAAATCATGAAAGTGTCAAGTACAACAGACAAAATAGAACTGGCAGAGCTTTCGAAGCTGATTAATAGACGTAAAGTATGCGATGTAAGAAGGTATAACATGGAGAGAATTGAGCACGCTCTGAAAAACGGAGGAAGCGTCAAAGCAGTGAAGAGGAAACTTGGGATAGGCAAAAGGCGGATGTATGCACTAAGGGACAAAGAAGGCAAATTAACTACCAATATGGATAGGATAGTTAAAATAGCGGAGGAGTTTTACAGAGATCTGTACAGTAGCCGAGACAACCACGACCTTAATACTATAAGAACTAGCAGTAACCCAGACGACACCCCACAGGTAATGATAGAAGAAGTCAGAAAAGCTTTGGAGAGCATGCACAGAGGCAAAGCTGCTGGTGAGGATCAAGTAACATCAGATCTGCTGAAAGATGGAGGACAGATTGTGTTAGAAAAACTAGCCACTCTATTTACGAGGTGTCTCCTGACGGGAAAAGTACCAGAGTCTTGGAAGAACGGTAACATCATCTTAATACATAAGAAAGGAGATGACAAGGACTTGAAGAATTACAGACCAATCAGCTTGCTCTCTGTAGTATACAAGCTATTTACAAAGGTAATTGCTAGCAGAGTAAAGAAAACATTAGAATTCAATCAACCAAAGGAACAAGCAGGATTTAGAACAGGCTACTCAACAATTGACCACATTCATACTATCAATCAGGTAATAGAGAAATGCTCAGAGTATAACCAACCACTATACATAGCCTTCATAGATTACGAGAAGGCGTTTGATTCAGTAGAAATATCAGCCGTCATGCAGACACGGCGGAATCAGGGCGTAGATGAAATATATATAAACATTCTGGAAGAAATCTACAGGGGATCAACTGCTACCATAGTGCTTCATAAAGAAAGCAACAGAATACCAATAAAGAAGGGTGTAAGGCAGGGGGACACAATCTCCCCAATGCTATTCACTGCGTTCTTACAGGACGTTTTCAGAAGCCTAGAATGGGAACAGTTAGGGATAAGAGTTAATGGAGAGTACCTCAGTAACCTGCGCTTCGCCGATGACATTGCATTGCTGAGTAACTCAGGGGACGAATTGCAACTCATGATTACGGAGTTAGACAAGGAGAGCAGAAAGGTGGGTCTTAAAATTAATCTGCAGAAAATGAAAGTAGTGTACAACAATCTCGGAAAGGAGCAGCGCTTTGCGATAGGTAATAGTGCACTTGAAGTTGTAAAAGACTATGTCTACTTAGGGCAGGTAATAACCGCAGAGCCTAACCACGAGATTGAAGTAACTAGAAGAATAAGAATGGGGTGGAGCACATTCGGCAGGCACTCTCAAATTATGACAAGTAGATTGCCACTGTCCCTCAAGAGGAAGGTATATAACAGCTGTATCTTGCCGGTACGGAGCAGAAACCTGGAGACTCACAAAGAGGGTTCAACTTAAATTGAGGACGACGCAGCGAGCAATGGAAAGAAAAATGGTAGGTGTAACCTTAAGAGACAAGAAGAGAGCAGAGTGGATTAGGGGACAAACGGGAGTTAAGGATATCATAGCTGCAATAAAGAAGAGGAAATGGACATGGGCCGGGCATGTAGCACGTAGACAGGATAACCGCTGGTCATTAAGGGTCACCAACTGGATTCCCAGAGAAGGGAAGCGGGGTAGGGGGAGACAGAAGGTTAGGTGGGCAGATGAGATTAAGAAGTTTGCGGGTATAAATTGGCGACAACAAGCACAGGACCGGGTTAACTGGCGGAACATGGGAGAGGCCTTTGTCCTGCAGTGGACGTAGACAGGCTGATGATGATGATGATGATGACATACTTTTTATTTCTTTTCTGAAAGCAAGTTTTCAAGGCCTTTTAAAGAACTTGTTTCTGGGCTAGTTTATAAGTCATTTAAAAAAAGTAGAGCGCAAACACGCCTCATAAACGCATTCACACAACCACACTCCCAAGCACTGTACATGTTTTGGTGCCTGAGTGGGGTGTGTATGCGTGTGTGAATGAGCCGAATTTACGCTCCAATTATGCTTTCGAAAATAAGCCGTCTTGTACTGCTCCCAAGTTTGGGATTTCATGCTAAAAAATAACTTCTTCTTCTGAAAAAGGCTGCAAAGTTCAAATCTCGTGCTTGAATAGCAATGTTTTGCTGTTCCGAAAATAGCCCCAAGTCCTACTTCGGCTGGTGAACCCTTGTGCGTTGCTTACAGACGCTCAACAACTCATTCCACTCACCCAGCCTTTCATTAATGCACAGAATATTGTTTTCAATCACCTGTGACGAGCAGTCTCTTTTCCTCGTGGTCCTCATCGAACGTCGGTGCGTCGGCTGAAACTGCGCATCGGTATGTTCCCGACGCCGAGTGCTGTACGTTGTCGAGGACTACTGTAGTGTTGGTGCTTCTAATGACCTGCACAATAGGCCCTCTATTATGGGAAAGAACCACTACTGTGTTATCATACGGATTTTCTTCTGGGAACACGTTGACTTGAAGATAATTTTGGATCGGAATCGCACGCACGCACGCACGCACGCACGCACGCACGCACACACACACACACACACACACACACACACACACACACACACACACACACACACACACACACACACACACACACACACACACACACACACACGCACGCACGCACGCACGCGATAGCTGCGCTATCGTGGCGGCTATCAGCGCGCGGCTCTTGCCCCCACTGTAGCAGGCGGGAGCTTCTACGGGCTGCGTTCTCAACACGAAAAAACGGTACCAAAAGTGTACCTAAAGCGACCGTCCACATATAGATGCGCTCTGCACATAACAAACTGCCACCAGCGGTGACACACGACGTATAGCCCTTAGTTCCAGCATGCGCTGCCCGCGGGAGGCGCTTCTCATCAACGCCGTCACTACGCATGTGGGAGCCCTGTTGGGGTCATCTACTGTGGCCGCGCCGCAGGAAACTTCGTTACTTAGCTAGCGCATATTTACTACAATTAATTCGTACATATTCGGATACGAAGCTTCGTAAAACATTCGAATATGCTGATATCGCATTCATTGCTCCGCCCTTTTGGCGAACTTTTTGTTGTAAGTTCAGTGACCAGAAAATGCGTGCCATACTATCTTGTCTTAATTTTGTTGTTAGTCGGTGGGCGCTTTGCCGGACTTATTGCCACTTCTGTCTACGCGTTTCTTCAAGTTGGCCGTTCCTGTAAGTTATTTACTACGTATGTTACGTTTATTAAACGACTCAGTAAGAAATGTCCCTGTAAAATAGACATTCGTAGCGGTAAATCTATGGTTTATAGAATAATTACTTGCGCAATATATATATATATATATATATATATATATATATATATATATATATATATATATTGTAATAATACATGTAATAATACACAGTACTAGGCTGGGGTGTCAGCCATCTTCTTTATTTCTAACTTCTTCTTCCTCCTCGTCTCCCTCCAACCCTGCCTCACGTCCACGTACACTCCCCCTCTTTGAAGACTCATCCCTCCTGGGATGATACTTGAAAACGTTTCCAATGGTCGCAAACTCCAGCACACCATCATCGTTGGTGTAACCGACCCTTTTGAGAACGCCATGTTGCACTGCGATCTGCACCACGCGATAAGGTCCCATGTACATCTGCTTTGTGCCGGGAAGGCCTTTTCTGACAAGCACCAGATCGTTCAGTTGTATTTGAGGTATCCGCGTGTTGTGGCGACGGTCAAAGTTCCTCTTCATACTTTCCCGGTATCGCTGGTAGGCTTCCGAAGGTTTTCGTTTTTCGCACAATTGCAGGCGGTCTGCAATGCAAAGTTCTTGATCAGCAGGAAGCACTGGTACCTTTCCGAAAGCTGCAAAATATGGACTACAGCCGATGCTCGCAGTGTGCGACCGATTGTGATGAGCGACAGCTGCCTGCAAGCAGCACTTCCATCCACCCTGAAAACCTGGATACATTGCAATGAACTGCTTCAAATCCCGAATGATTCTTTCAGCCATGCCATTTCCTGCAGGATGGTACGGAGCGCAGCGTCGCAATATAACTCCTCGTTCCTTCGCCCAATCTTGCAAACGCTGACTGAGAAACGCTGGCCCATTGTCTGATATTACTATTTTTGTATTTTTGAACATCTCCCGACTCAAAAGAGCGATCACACTATTTGCGTCTTCCTTTCCCGGCCGTGCAGCCACTATTCTTGTGCACTGGTCTATTGCCACTAGGAAAGACTGCGTTCTTCTTACTCCTGCAGCCTTCTTCTTGAGCTCTGCGAAATCCAGATGAATGACTTCAAATGGTACGTCGGAATGTTGAGGCAAAACCATCTCGTCTGTTCTCTGAAGGTACTTGGCCTTGTGAACTTGACATTGATGACAAGACTGAGCATACCTTTGAACGTCCTCTTTCATGTGTTTCCACTGGAAACGCTGACGAATCTTGTGATATGTCCTCCAAAAGCCATCATGTCCACCTGAGTGCGGGGAGTCGTGATAGAGCTCCAAAATTCGAGGCACCATTGTTCCCGGGACTGTGAACTTTCCGTTATGGAACTTAAGTTCTTCAGTTCCCTCCCACAACAATGTTGCGTTGACATTTTTATGATCAGGAACTACCGCAAGTCTTGAAAGCGCATCTGCGTCCTTGAGGTGTTCTCCAGGCCTGTGGTGGACCATGAAAGTAAACTGCTGGAGTTCACTCACCCACCTAGCAATTTTTCCTCGAGGCTCGGCGAGGTTAAGTATGTACGTTAAGGCTTGGTGATCCGTAAAGAGCTTGAAGCTCCTGCCATCCAGGTAAGGTCTAAAATAGCGTACGGCCATTAGGACGGCCAAGGCTTCTTTCTCTGTAGTCGTGTAGTTCAGTTGAGTTTTCGAAAATGTGTACGAATAGTACCCGACGACCCTCTGTTGACGGCTCTGTGGAGAGTCGGTATCTCTCTGGTAAAGCACGGCGCCTGTGCCATAATAAGAAGCATCGGTGTTCAGTTCAAAGGGCAACTTGAAGTCTGGAAGAGTCAGGACCGGATCAGATGAAATAATAGTCACAAGGCTGTGATAAACAGATTCACACTCTGCTGTCCACTGAAATGGCACGTTCTTCTTAGTCATTTCTGTAAGGCATTTGGTTTTGGTCGCATAATCTCTAATGAATGGCCGGAAATGCCCTGCAAGACCCAGAAATACCCGCAAAGAGTGCAAGTCATATGGCTTCTGCATTTTTGCGATTCTTTCAACTGATTCTTGTTTCGTTGTCTTGGTTTGGCCGTCAAATACTCTTCCAAGAAACACCACTTTACTTTGGAAAAACTCACTCTTCTTGTCATTAATTTTGAGCTCGGCGTCACAAAGTGCTTGAAGTACACTAGCCAGATGGTTTGAGTGCTCTTCCTCGTTGCGGGAGTATACTATTATATCGTCTATGTAGACGTTACAAAACTTCCCGATAAACGGTCGCAAGACGTCGTTCATCATTTTCTGGAACCAAGCGGGTGAGTTCTTCCATCCAAATGGAAGTCGGTTATACTCATAGATGTCAAAGGGCGTAATGAAGGCAGAATATTTCTTGTACTTTTCAGAAATTGGAACTTGCCAAAATCCTTTACATAGGTCAATGCGCGAGAAAACTCTGCAGCCACCCGTGTCATCTATGATAGAGTCTATACGTGGCATAGGAAACGGAAAAAGCTCAGTCTGCTTATTAATTTGTCTGTAGTCCGTGCAGAGTCGAAGACTTCCATCTTCCTTTGGTGCAATGGTGATGGGTGAAGCGAACGTAGACGTGGATGGACGGATAATCTGCGCATCCAACATCTTTTGAATCTCGTTCTGAAGCCACACTTTCTTCTCTCTTGACATATTATAGGGCTTTTTTCTCACCACCGTCGTATCACTGAGCTGGAATGGAACCTCAAACTTCGTAGTTGCTGTAGGATATCCTTTCAAGCACAGCAATTCTGGGTAAAGCGTCCTAACATCTTCACCTGACGATGGTTTCCGCGGAGTCCTTGAAGGCGAAACTGCAACGTTGACAGCGCGGCGCTTTTCTTCTGTGGTAATTTCGCCTGTCCAGTAGATATTAAGGCGAAGTGCACTGATGACTGGACGTGAAAGCAGTAGTTCATACGGAACTCCGTCGAGTACCAGTGCTTGCGCAGTGACAGTGTTGCCGAGACACGATATGGTTATACAAGTCCATTTATCGTGGACATCTCGTCTTCCTTCGTATCCGTGTACTTCTACTGGTCTTCCCTCTTTTACTTTCGCCCTCTCAACAATATTTGCGTTAATAACCATGACGCTTGCTCCGCTGTCAACTAACGCATTCCGTTCCTTTCCATCCACAAAAACAGATATGTACAATAGACTTGTATGAGACAAATAAACAGCTTCTCTTGATGTCGTCAGGTGGAAGCCGAGACCCTCTCCATTTAGTTTTTTGTTACGTCATCTAACTCTTCGCCATGGTCTGAGCCTCCCGGGGCGGTCAAAAAGGATACAGGTGTTGCAGTAGCTCTCCAGCTTGCAAGCGGGCGTCGTTCCTCACCTCGTGTGGCCCCGGTATTTCTTGCAGCCGGTGTCATGGGTTGACGCTGGGTTCCTAGGTCCTGGAGGTAGAGGTTTCGCATTCCCTGCTGAAGTTCTTCGACCGTCTTGGGTTCTCGCATTTGTATCTGCTTCTGGAGGTCCGGACTTAAACCATGAATGATAAGCGGAACCACAGACGTCTCAGGCAAAGATGAGTCCGCCAGCAGTAGCAAGCGCCTTTTCTCATAAAAATAGCTGAGTGCAGATCCAGACCTGTATTTAAACGTGATTGCTTTGTCCCATAGCAATACCTTGTTCTCGCTGAAGGAGCTCAGGAAGCTTGCTTTCCACTCTATCCATGGTTTGTTGCTGTGAGCGTTGAGACGCCATTCGTACCAACTCTTTGCTATGCCCGATAGGAATAGTCGCATGTTTTTCACTTTATCTTCGTCGCTGTGCCAGTAGTTCTCATTGCATGCATACTCGTAAAATGTGAGCCAGGACTCGGGACTACTAGACTCTCCGTCAAAAATGTCTGGCTTCACTTCTTCGCGACTCGGTCTGCTTAATCTTTCCGTCGCGTTTACAAGCAAGCGCATTAAATCATTTTGCTGCCTATTTTGTTCTTGGTGCAGTTCAAGAAACTTGTTCATCAGCTCGACGGAACTGTCAGGTGAAGCAGCGGTAGCAGGCTTCGCGTCGTTTCTTACTAAAGTCAGCACGAAATTCTCATAATCCTGAAGAGTCATGTTGATCTTCACCGTTCTTTTAGCAAGTAACTGGTCTGGAGTGAGCTTCATTTTAGTGCTTATATAGGAAACAAATGCGTCAGTGCTCACTGCTTCCGGAAGAGCTAGTTCCTCTTCATCTTGAGGCGTTGCGGTCAAGATCCGGATGCCACCGCGTTGATTTGCTCCAATGCTGAAGTCCACCCACATCTTGAATGTCCGCACAGAAAGTATACGCGGCTGCGCCAATTTGTAATAATACACAGTACTAGGCTGGGGTGTCAGCCATCTTCTTTATTTCTAACTTCTTCTTCCTCCTCGTCTCCCTCCAACCCTGCCTCACGTCCACGTACAATACACAGTACTAGGCTGGGGTGTCAGCCATCTTCTTTATTTCTAACCTCTTCTTCCTCCTCGTCTCCCTCCAACCCTGCCTCACGTCCACGTACACTCCCCCTCTTTGAAGACTCATCCCTGCTGGGGTGATACTTGAAAACGTTTCCAATAGTCGCAAACTCCAGCACACCATCATCGTTGGTGTAACCGACCCTTTTGAGAACGCCATGTTGCACTGCGATCTGCACCACGCAATAAGGTCCCATGTACATCTGCTTTGTGCCGGGAAGGCCTTTTCTGACAAGCACCAGATCGTTCAGTTGTATCTGAGGTATCCGCGTGTTGTGGCG
Source organism: Rhipicephalus annulatus (assembly GCA_013436015.1). Lineage (NCBI taxonomy): Eukaryota > Metazoa > Arthropoda > Arachnida > Ixodida > Ixodidae > Rhipicephalus > Rhipicephalus annulatus. Next base: position 90,875 of record WOVY01000962.1, on the reverse strand, counting down.
ACGGTCAAAGTTCCTCTTCATACTTTCCCGGTATCGCTGGTAGGCTTCCGAAGGTTTTCGTTTTTCGCACAATTGCAGGCGGTCTGCAATGCAAAGTTCTTGATCAGCAGGAAGCACTGGTACTTTTCCGAAAGCTGCAAAATATGGACTACAGCCGATGCTCGCAGTGTGCGACCGATTGTGATGAGCGACAGCTGCCTCCAAGCAGCACTTCCATCCACCCTGAAAACCTGGATACATTGCAATGAACTGCTTCAAATCCCAAATGATTCTTTCAGCCATGCCATTTCCTGCAGGGTGGTACGGAGCGCAGCGTCGCAATATAACTCCTCGTTCCTTCGCCCAATCTTGCAAACGCTGACTGAGAAACGCTGGCCCATTGTCTGATATTACTATTTTCGTATTTTTGAACATCTCCCGACTCAAAAGAGCGATCACGCTATTTGCGTCTTCTCTTCCCGGCCGTGCAGCCACTATTCTTGTGCACTGGTCTATTGCCACTAGGAAAGACTGCGTTCTTCTTACTCCTGCAGCCTTCTTCTTGAGCTCTGCGAAATCCAGATGAATGACTTCAAATGGTACGTCGGAATGTTGAGGCAAAACCATCTCGTCTGTTCTTTGAAGGTACTTGGCCTTGTGAACTTGACATTGATGACAAGACTGAGCATACCTTTGAACGTCCTCTTTCATGTGTTTTCACTGGAAACGCTGACGAATCTTGTGATATGTCCTCCAAAAGCCATCATGTCCACCTGAGTGCGGGGAGTCGTGATAGAGCTCCAAAATTTGAGGCACCATTGTTCCCGGGACTGTGAACTTTCCGTTATGGAACTTAAGTTCTTCCTGTCCTGTCGGAATGTTGGAATCGGAATCCTGTCGGCTGCGCCAATTTGTAATAATACACAGTACTAGGCTGGGGTGTCAGCCATCTTCTTTATTTCTAACCTCTTCTTCCTCCTCGTCTCCCTCCAACCCTGCCTCACGTCCACGTGTATATATATATATATATATATATATATATATATATATATATATATATATATATATATATATATATATATATATATATATATATATATATATATATATATATATATATATATATAGTAAGAAATGTCCCTGTAAAATAGACATTCGTAGCGGTAAAGCTATGGTTTATAGAATAATTACTTGCGCAATATATATATATATATATATATATATATATATATAAATATATATATATATATATATATATATATATATATATATATCTATATATATATATATATATATATATATATATATATATATTATGCAACACCCCCGGATGCGCAGATGTTTGTTTGACGAGGCAAATGTCCGGATCGGTCATGACATTGATACCTCGTCGGAATTAACTAATACCCGACACACGGCTACTCATCGTCAGAGGTCGACAAAAGAATTGGAGGTAACTCAGACTCATTCAAGAAGCATACATTGCTGCAAGGGCTCAGTCGGTCTCACCAACATATCGCTCAGCCGAATTCACTCCAACTCACGGCCAGATCTGAGGCTGAGCCCTTAGTTAGACAACTCACGAGTAAGTTTGCCGACCTACAGTCATCGTTGTTACACTTTTTGTGGACAGCTTCCGTCCCAGTCCCACCTATTCTGCCACGAACTGCTAATGTTCAACGACAAAGGCTCAATATTTTGAATATCCTGAGTGTAATTGTAGTTCTGTGGAATTTAAGGAATAAAAAAACAAGCGGTGCTTACGTCCACTTTGAGTCCTTTCACATTAAACGACCGTATTTGCGGCCTCTCATGGGGCAAATAGCGCAGAAACTCGAGGCCATCTTTGTACCACTTGACGCTGTACAGCCGATCTTCCTGCAGGTCGTAGCGGCATTCGAGCGTCACAGTGGATCCGCGGGTCGCAGACTCTGGAACCTTCAATTCGATTATCCTCAGTGCTTGCGCAGGCCGAGTAGTGTCTGTAACAAACAGTTGTCACATCAATTGATCTCTGCATCAGTTGCCAGTAGAAAATTATCAAGCTCGGGCAGTTTGAGTCGAGTCAACACCAAAACCAAACATTAGTTGTTTTTCCGCTCGGGAACTAATACTGCAGAATGCAATTGGTTAAGCAAAATGATATTAGGTATAACTGAACAACAACAACAACAACAACAACAACAACAACAACAACAACAACAACAACAACAACAACAACAACAACAACAACAACAACAACAACAACAACAACAACAACAACAACAACAACAACAACACAACTGCGAAATAGAACTGAGGAGCTTTGCTTCGGGAATAATTAATATGATAGCTGGGCAAAGGAGTGATAACTTGAACATCTTGAAAACAGCGCAGCAACTAAATGGACAAAAGAATACAGGGTAAACACAATAGCACTTTCCCTCTATCTTTTGATCATGTAGTTTTTTGCACTGTTTTCAATATTTCTAATTACTTTACTTCAGGCTTTATTTTGTAGCGTTTATGGCTGGTCTAAACTTCAACCTAAGTGCATTTTTAAGTCTTGATGGAGCGCTTGTCGAAGAGCAAGCAACAGTGCGTGTCATACTACAGCCTCAAGGTTCTAAATCTGAGCTTGTCTAACAATTTTACGCTGTTTCTATGCACACTTCTAGATAAAGACATCTACACACTCAGTTTTTTATTCACGCGCTGTGCAAGTTTGATTAGAACCTACAATTAGATTCGGTATAAGAGCTGAGTTAGAGAGTGTTCGCAATGCTTGAAATATTCTGCGTTCCTGCTCGGAGCAACAACCGCTCACGCAGTTCTCATTTTCTAAAAAGTTGAGCAGTATATTCAACTTACACGTTGTAAGGCAAAATAAAAACAACATAATGTATCTAACAAATAGAAAATGTTTTTGAAGGCGTGTTTAATTGTTTGAAACAGCCTTATTGAAAAACTAACACATAAGGAATTAAGCCAAGGAGGATACAGGGGATGCTAGTTGTACTGTTTTAAGTGTGTCGCAGAAATTGTGAAGTAGATGTGAAGCAAGTATAAAAGGGACAAAAAGACAACTTGCCGCCGGCAGGGTGCAAGCCCACGTTTATTGAATAACGCGTCCCAGCAGTTTTTTCATTCAGTCCACATCACATCGCAATTACCACAATACACTTAAAACAGTAAAACTGAGGTCCCCTATATAGATTAATTGGCTCCCCTATGTGTTATTTTTTTATAGCAAGGTTACGTTGATCAGTATGCTGATGACTTACATGTCGTAATCCAAATGAAGAAGAGAAGCATAGACGGTGCGCGAGCCATCTCGTGCTGCTGACGGCGGTCCTATAGCTGCTCTAAATAAGGCCACTCCTTCTAGCTACAGCCGGCGGTCCCTTTAATACCGAC
>WOVY01000962.1:0-82500 GCA_013436015.1 Rhipicephalus annulatus | reverse complement strand
TTTCCGATGGAGGCGGAAATATTGTAGGCCCATGTGCTCAGATTTGGGTGCACGTTAAAGAACCCCAGGTGGTCGAAATTTCCGGAGCCCTCCACCACGGCGTCTCTCATAATCGTATGGTAGTTCTGGGGCGTTAAACTCCGCAAATCAATCAGTCAAGAATCTGTCGGTGACACGCCGCTTTTTGTAATCTGATGGACGTGATGTTGGAATCTGTTGTAATATGATGGACATACGCCTGCCTCCTGTTGGGAACTATAGTGTCCTCTAGGTTTACGTCACCTAACATTCAGTGATCCTAATTTAATGTATCTGGAGAGTTGTGCTATAGTGTGCACACTTCAGAATCTGTCGCAGCTATTAAAAAAGTCTCAAGAGAACGTACCAGGCAACTGATATTGCTTAGAAACAGTAATAACAGCATTCTTACCGTGAGGAACATGACACTGATGTTTCATTAACGTGATCACTTTCAGCATGCGCTAGTGCTTACCTATTCAAGGTGCAAAACCAAGCACTGGCACATGCTGAGAGTGACGGAAAAGATTCTTTGAGCTCACAAAGTTTGGTTTAAATCCACAATATGGGAAATATTCATGAAACGGACGGTGGGTGTCATTAAGATGAATGGAAGACTTCGGGATGTTTTACGTACCAATATCCTGATATAATTATGACGCGCATTTAACCAAAAGGAGTTCATAATAATTGTGTCTACCTGACTTGCTTTACGAGAGATTCAACCACATGCACGACTGTGTTTGCACTTCGTCCATACTAGAATACAGCAGTCACGAGAAGACTCAAACCCGCGACATTTAGCTTTTTTTTTTAATGGAAGACGATGTCACACGTAATGGTCAGGGTAGACCTTAGAACAACAATTACATTGCATCATAAGTTATCTAGATGAAGACCCACAGAGGGTGTTAGGGATGCGAAGTGTCGGGGGATGCGAACTTTGTTGTAGACCTTTTTGCATCATTTTATTCTCTACGTTATTTTTAACGACCGGCTTTTTAGGTGTCTTAATGCTTATTGAGAGACCCTAACCTAAACCTTCCTAACGTCGAGTGTCTGATGTGCTCCGCTTTTAGTTTTACAGCAGCTGCAGCCATTTACTTTGACCTTCCGTTAAAGTGCACTTTAAAGCGATGCTGGAAAGTGACCAACGTGAAGGCTAATAATGGTGACTCATGAAAACATACCTTTAAGCTAGTCTTGTAGTATCTGCATGAAGCGATCTTTCATTCTTGCCTTTAATTACATTTCGACAACATGAAGCCAGAGAGGGGGTGGTGGGGGAGTCAAAACATTTCGCCGGAAAATTTTCAACTTACAGCCATGAAAGTGGGTTGAGCATCGTCATGCTACTTTGAACCAAGCCAGATGACGAACGGTGTGACCACGGTGCTTTAGTGAGCTATGAATACAAGTGCGTACAGCAAAAAAGTGCTATGGACCAATAGCGCAATGGCTGGGAAGCAATTTTCTACAGCTTTATTATACACGTTGAGAAATCGCAAGTAGACCGCGTCAGTGAGTGTAAGGGAACGAAGAACATCCTTGGGTGCAACTCTATTCACTGGTAGGCGGCCTACGCCCTTGCCAGAACATGCATAGCCTTGGTGAGACACTCGTCTTGTATCGACGAGATGGGACCGAGGTGTGACGGTCGCTGTGATGGTTGTTTGTGCTGTGGACGCTGGTGCTGGTAAGGTGCCTTGTGGCCTCCCGTATGCTGCCCAACTGGAATGGCCATCTCGCCCACGGCTTCGTACAGGCCCACGAAGCTGGCCTGGCACTTGACTCGCAGGGCGGCTCTGCTTACGTCGTGCTGCTTTACCGGGATGTTCGCAGAGAGCGTGGTCACCTGGAAGCCGTCCGGGTGCGTGTCGACTTTGGTCCTGACGTCGGCGTCGATCAAGAGGCGGTCGTTGACGAACACCGCCAGTTTGGGAGCCGGCCTGGACCGGCTGGAGGTGCAGTTTAGGAAGACGTTGTCTCCCACCTCGTAAGACTCCCTGTCGTACACGATGTGTGGTCTCATGTCACTTTGTTCTGCGAGAAAGTGAGAGAAAACTTTAAGTAAAAAAAAATGTTGCGTCGTGAAAAGGTCATCGAAAGCATTGAACACATATTCAATGTTACGCACATGTTTGTTTATCATGAATCTGAAAAGGCGAAAAAAATGTGAGGCAGTAAAAATGCATGGTGGTTTCATTCAGGACAGAAAAAACTAAGAGAAACCCAATTCAGAACGAATCCTGAAGATTACTACAACGACGATGGCAACGCTTGTTTGCCGAAGTTGTAGAATGAAGAATTTCACTTCTCTCGCGAAGGTGGCAGTGACTGCACAAATCAGCCTTTTTTTTTTCTAAATAAAAAAGAAACAAAAGGCACCCTCTGATTACCGGCAGCAGCTCTCTTCAGAACTTACAACAACAACAACAACAACAACAACAACAACAACAACAACAACAACAACAACAACAACAACAACAACAACAACAACAACAACAACAACAACAACAACAACAACAACAACAACAACAACAACAACAACAACAACAACAACAACAACTTTGAATTTGAATGGCCACAAGCGTCTCATCTTCTGATCTGTCGAGCAGGTCTTAATGTGCGACACAGCTGCGCATATCACACGCAAACTTGCTTGTTTTGCAGGGACACATCATTTCATTGGCTATTTGTAACTACATTTTTGTATCACCTCACCACGTATACACAGATAACTGCTAAATCCCACAGCCAATCAGCTAAATGGATCGCATAAGGTTGGTTCCCACAGTGGTTGAAATTTCAGAAGGCTCATAGCAACGAAAATGGGAACATTGCTGTGTATGTCGCCAGCTGTATAATATTCGAAATAATATTCGAAAAGCAAAGAAATTAGGAATAATTGCTGCGGCCACTTGGGGGTTCCCCATACATACTGATCACCACGAGCATTTTCTCGTCTTGGACCGTGAGAAAAGGCGGAGCATCGGAGCTTGCTTCGCAGCGGTAAGCACCAGCACTCAGAGCACTCAGGTTCTTCAGGTAGAGGGACGAATAGTTTCCTTGCAGCATCTGCGATGGGAAAGAATACTAAATGAGTGCCTGAGCGAAACTGCAGTGAATTGGTCTTACTGACTCAACAAAAGTTCGTGTTTGACGTTCGTTCCGCAGGGTGGCAGTGCCAACGACAAAAAAAGGGGTTTCAAATTTTCGCAATATTTTGACATGAAAAAATAAATCTGACGTGAGCAGAGGATAAGAGACATAGATTCACACACATGATGACTACAATGAACAAAAGGAAAACACAACTTATGAAAAAAGAAACAAACAGAAAACTGGTGCTTCGAACTTGTGTGCTCTACTGCAACACACGCGGATGCCCTTGAAGATTTTTATAGGTCGCATATCTTGGGACACATGCGCTGCTGTTTCAGCTTTTTTGTTACGTTTATAAGTGTTCTAGTTATCAGAACCAACGTTGCGCGATGAAAACTTACTCTGGATCTTCACAACACACTACAGCTATAGAAACAACTGGTTGCATGCTGTATCATGTTTCTATTTATTTTCATTTATATTTGGCTACATATGGGAAGGTAGGCTATGTTAGAGCCGGCTATCCCAACATAAGGACAGTAATGTACAAGACGGTATTATGTTCTCAATTTAATCGTGAAAGTGTGCTAGTTTTTACATGTTTGATGGAACCTACACGATGAAAGAGATCCTCCAGGGAAGAAAAAAGGGCAACTCTTAAGAAACGATAAAGGGGCATACCTATTCTTGGGAGCCCACAACAGGCGATACACGATAAGGGAGCATGACAAACGCTAGTGCTGTTCCCTTCTCGTATATTGTCTGTTGGGCACTGCCCAAGAATGGATACTTTCCCGCCTTTCAATTCTACAATAAAGGAAGCTTTCTGGCAACACATTGGTGGGGGGAGAAAACAAAGGGATGGTGCATGTTAGAATTTCTTAGGAGGGGCAGCGGCCTTCTGCAGGGACGTAGTCAGAATTGTTTTTCGGGGAGGGTGTTCAACCACGTTCGTGCATGCGTTCGTATGTTCGTATATATAGGAATATAAAATTGAAAATTTTTTGAGGACGGGAAGAAATAGGTGTCTGACGCCCCCTCCCCCCACCCTTAGCTACACCAATATCCCTTTGCAACACCTGGTGCCGCCTATTCGAGGAGGGCTTCATGTGAGCCGCACAGCAGTGTACTTACATCGACTGTCACTCCTTCCACGTTGAACATTTTCCCCGGTGGCCTGTTGCGAGGGATAAACGTGTAGAACACTTTGTCGTCCTTGAACCACTTGAAACTGTACAGGGGCGATCCGCCGAGGTTGTGAACACAGTTGAGACGCACGGAACCGCCGAGGATTCCGATTGGTGGCTGGTCTATCGATATAGGCGTTTCTGCGGAGTATGTATTGAAAACACACACATGTATAGATTACTCTAAGGATCACTGCAGCAGCATGCTGTTCAATTGAGCTAGTTGGTGCGGAACTCAGGTTGTGTTCTTTCGATTCCCCTTTGCATCTCTTGTTCTCTGCACCTATCCCCTCTTTTTTTTCACATCGAAAATTCGAGACTGCAATGGCTGCCAAAGAACTGCATTGCCCATTTTCTACACGAGTGTCGTAAAATTGGCGCTCTTCAAAAAATTTATCGATGTAGACGAACCTGGAGCACAGTGACGATTATAACTCTACAACCAATTTTCACACTAAACTTACTCACTAAATTGTCACAAACGAAATACGTTTGCTAAACGGTTTGTTAGTTCTAGTTGGCGATAGTTAGAAAACTTCTGTATAACGCCCAATTTTCCTGAGACTTTTTGGTGGGTGTGCCTTAAACTCACGTTCTGATGTCCGGGTCCGGTCGGTTGGTTGAAACAACTTTATTCAGGTCCCGCGGGACGCGCTTTAGTGCGTAGCAGGTGTCTCCCACAATGTCCGGTGCTTTCGAAGTTTTATCGTTTAGCACAAAGTCGTGGCCCTAGCTGTGACGCTAGAATTTTGTCGGAGTTAAGAATTCAAAAACAAAAACAAAAGTGTGCCGAGGATTGGGTGTACGTTAAGGCCATAAGAGCAGTTAAAGGAAATATGGAAGTGCTTATGACGCTGCCTGTAGCCACATTAGCTTGAAGAAGCTAGTGACTTGACCACCAACCAGATCAGCATAGACGTGTACAAGGTTTTTCTTATTTTTTGCCCCCCGCTCGAATGGTCGAGTCCGGAAGGAAACATGATTCTAGATTGATGTGAAAATTAAACTCTAGCAGTGACGTGCTTATTACAATGGCTTGCCTTTCGTACCCGACTTTCCGGAGCGAAAGTGGGAAATATACGCGGTTTTTGTACATTGCGCAGTCATGGCTATTCAGCCATCGTTACTATCAAAGACCTGCATGGGATTGATCTGCACTTCACACAATGACAAGGCAGATCCATCTGAGTAATGGTACGGAGCTAACTTAGCGCCCCCATACACATTTAGAAGTGGGGGGGGGGGGGCATTCTTCGCCTTTCTTGCACACATGGCTATGCCAATCACTAATGCACGGAACATCGTTTTCACTCACCTGCGATGACCAACCTCTTTTCAGCCACACCCACGTCGAACGTCGGAGCTTCGGCTGACACTTCGCAGCTATAATTTCCCGAGGCAGAGTGCTGTACGTTGTCAAGCACTGCTGTAGTCTCGTTGCTGCTTGCAACCTGCGAGATAGATTCTGTATCACGACAAAAAACGACTCGTGTTTTATCGTAATAGTTTTTTTTCTGTGAGCAAACTCGTTAAAATATTGTAATGCTTAAAGGTTCTCGGCATTCCTCGAGAGCGTGCATATATAATACGCGTTTACTTGAGATTAGTGCAAGCCTGTATCAACACTTTCTGTCTGCTCTCTCTCCCCTCCCCCCCCCCCCCCCTCTTCTAACGCTGGGTGGCAGGCCAGAGAATGGATTCGCATTGACCTCTCAGCTTTTCTGCCCTAATAAACATTTCCCTCTCAGTATCAATCTGAAAGTGACGTTATTTTCTCCAAAGTGATGCTTCATATTGTGTCTCAAATATCAGAATACTACCGGTGTTTCAGTATCACAAGCAAGTAAAACAGTCGAATCAAACTATTTCCACAATTTCTGGTACAACGCATGTGACGCGTAGGTTTAGTAGCGAAAAAAGAAAAACAAAACAAAAAGGGCCCTTCTGGTTTTGTCATGCTTTGTATAGTCAGTAAATAATATATTATGCAACTTCAGTCTACGTGTCTCTTTAGAAGTTTGTCTGTTACAACGAGTTTTTTAAACATGTTATATTTACTGACCAGTGTTTTCAGTAAAAATAAAAAAAATCACAAGAGTATGAGATGATGTGCCTCTGTGGGAGGCACTTGTTGCAGTAAAACTTTGGTTAAAAGGATGGTTGTCTAAAGATGTTAAAATATCGTGAAAAAAAGAAAAAAAACAGGCAGTTTCACGTGGTGAAAACCACCAGACAGCGAAGATGTAACCGTGCGTTTGTATGTGAGTGGGGACTAAGACGGTCTATAGTCTCACTTCGAGCATAGTCATCACCATCATTTACCATCATCATCATACTCCGGTGCACCATCATCATTAGAGTTAATTTATTTCATTTTATTCACGCCTTCCTCTTGTTACATATCCTGCGTGTCGCCCACTAATACACACTTAAAAAGCACTGGTACATACCAACTAATGTAGTAAGCTTTTATCACATACCATCCACGTATAACGGAAAACTACCATCTACAGAGTCAGTAGCTTTGGTGACTTCTTAAACCTACACTTCCTAAAAGGAAGTAATAATGCAAGCTAAGTACTCTGACAAGCGCAGAGGGAGAAAAAAAAAGTGAGACCGCATGTTATCGGAAGAGGAGGAGGGGAAGGAAAGAAATATGTGGAAGGACAGGGGGCTTAGCCAGTTCTTAGACCAGCTGGCTACGCTGTGCTGGGAAAAAGGGTGAGGGCAATAAAAGATGATAGAAAAGAAATGTTGCAAATAGAGAGAGAGAAAATAAAAAAATAGCGAAAGGGGAAAGGCAAAATCAAAGAGTATAAGACAATAAAGTCTGTCTCTGAGGCCAGTTGTCCGCAAAAAGCGTAGCAATGCTTTCGAAGCCTTCTGGCATGAGGATGGACTCGGCAAATGACCAAGAATCCTTTCTTTCGACAAAGAGTGATCATCTACTCTATCTAGAGCTTTTGTAAATTGTTGTCTTGGCGCGTTGAAATGGTTACCATCGCACAGAGATGGGCGATTGTTTCTTCGCAGCTGCAGTAACTGCACGTAGATGTGCTGGCCATTCATATGAAAAAAGAGTATGCGTTCGTGAAGGCCACGCCAAGCCACAGGCGGCACAGAAGAGTCTCCTTGCTCGAGATATTCCTGAGAGAAGATTAAGCTTGATAATGGCATTGTCTCTTCACATGATCAACCTGGTAAATAAACGTAGTAATGACATTTTTAGATAATAATGCATATTAACGCACTTACGTGTATACACACACACAATAACAAGGCTTCCACGCGACACAGACGTTATAAGCAAAACTTCTGTGGGTAATTGTTTTCCAGTGCAATTGAGAAAAAAAAAACACAGAATGAACAGTGCTTACGTTTACATTGAGTCCTCTGATCTTGAACGCCTGTATTCTCGGCCTGTCATTGGGCACATAGCGCAGGAACTCGATGCCATCTTTGAACCATTTGACGCTGTAGAGCTGGTCCCTCTCCAGGTCGTAGCTGCATTCGAGTGTCCCAGTGGATCCGCGAATTGGTGATTCGGGAGCCTTCAATTCGATTACCCTCAGTGCTTGCACCGGGGCAGCAGCGTCTGTAACGAATGGCCATCACATCTGTTCATCTCTGCACAAGTTGCTGTTCGAATAGCATCGTACGTAGTCAGTTTGCGTGCAGCCAGTACTAGTGTTAGTAGTCACAGACTTTTATTTTCAGTCACAAACTAATGGCCTAGCATTTCGACCGCCTGCACGACCAGCAGATGCTCAAACCAAACATTGAATAGTTGATTTTTTTCCTCCCGGACTTATTTTCAGGCGTCCATTGGCTACACGGAAACAATATCAAGCATCTGAAGAGTTGCATTCTGCTGAAAAAAAAAGAAGCTAGGCAGCTTAACTTAGACTCATTTTCGAACGCTTCTAGTTGGTTTAAACTTGAACCCAAGTGTATTTTACATCTTGGAGGAGCGTCTGTTGAAGAGCAAGCAATGATGTGTGTCTTAGATACTGTTTCAATGTTCCTAATCTCAGATTGTCTCGTAAGTTTGCTTTTTTTGCGCGTAATCCCATCAATATAGGCATCACTACACTCATTTATTTCGCCTGATATACAATACTGATGAGTATATCGTGTTAGCTTCTGCATAGGAGCGTAACTAGATGGTGTCTGCAATACTTCCAATATCCACGCTGGGGTCGAGTGCGATACGTTCTCGCTATCGGCGTTTTCTCGTAGGTGGGGAACATTATTTATTTATTAACACAACATAAATAAAAAAGCGCGTGCAGCAGAAATTCTAGTGTTAGCGTTGGTGTCGGCGTTGTTTTGTTCTAGGACACTTTGAAACGGCCAATGTGACGCACACAGTCATACGTTTCCTTACGGCACAGATGACGCACGCACCGAGAACCGAAGCCACGCTAGCAACCGAGAAGGCGATGCGCATAAGACCCGATTACGTTATCGCTTCTTCTACTCTTGAAGGCAAAGCTCAAGCGTTCAAGTTTTGTTTATTTATTTTCTTGTTTACCTATTATTTTTGTTTACTTATTGATCTAAACATTGTCGATCCCATGCAGATATGAATGCATGGAGGGTATCAGTACACAATACAGAAATAGCAACAGAAGAATTAATTTATGCCGGCAGACCAATTTCTGTGGAATAGTGGGGAAGTATTACAAGGCAGCTGATATTTAAAACATGTGAAATTATACAGTCAAGAGTACTTCACTGGAAACCAAAATATACAAATCACAATGTTTTAACAAACACAACAACAACAATAACAACGACAATAACAATAACAACAACGACAATAACAACAACAATAACAACAACAATGACAACAACAACAATAACAACAATAACAATAACAACAACAACAATATTAACAATAATGCAGTTTAACCCACAAAAAGTAACAACAGAATGCTGCTGACTTACATGTCGCAATCCAGATGAAGAGGGACAAGCACGGTGCCTGAGCCATTTCCTGCTGCCTATGAAAGCAGCTGTCTTCGATAAAGTCTTCTAGCTCCACCGGGTTGTCCTTTTAAGAGCGACGAAAAAAGAACCCTCTCCACCGGAGGAGTGGTGATGTCTTGCTCGTTGCGTTGTCGCAGGCCGACGCAATCCGCGCGAAAGGACAGCTCATGCATCACCACCGCAATAGCTTGTCAGAGGGCACGCTGCTGAAGGCGTGGGAACGTGGAGTTGGGGCTCAAGGTTGCCCAGTAGCGAGAGCGAGACACGGGGCTCACTTAAACGCACTTGGCTTGCAGAAAGGAGGCTACTCGAATTATACGCTCATATGCGCGACGCGCTGAGTATAACTGTGAAATAGCTTTTTAGGTTGTTGACACGATTTTGTGGTAGCAAACAAGCGTATTGATGCATGCAGCCTGGCTGGTAAACAATTAGTCAGTGACTTGCTTGCTGTTTTATGGGGTGCCACGGAGTCCGCTTAAGCGCTTGCTCATCAAATGAGATGTGTTTCGCAAATGTGTTTTCGTTGCGAATGTAAGCTGTATTGTGCAACTGAGGCAGTGTTATGACCTCTGTACGCATTTTATTCGAAATTCATAACCCTTTTCATTTTGCTGTGCTTTCTTTTGCTGTACTACCGCTTGAACGTTTTAAGCCTTTGGTTCCGCGGAAATAATAAATAAATAAGTAAATAAATAAATAAATAAATAAATAAATAAATAAATAAATAAATAAATAAATAAATAAATATTTGTAAAATTGCTTGCATAGCACACATCGAATTAGTCTTTGGCAACGCGACATTCGTATGTTCACACTAGACGAGAAGCACTCGGCAGCTGTAGCTGGGAACTTATATTTATTGCCCGTATATTGTCAAGAGAGAGAAACGAGAAAAGAGGAAGGCAGGGAGGTTAACCAGATGCTAGTATCCGGTATGCTACCCTACACTGGGGTTGCGGAATAGGGGGTCGAAAGAGAAAGGGGGAGTTAAAAAAATAAGTAAGAGAAAAACACCGACACACAGGCACACACAAAATCAGTTCACTCAGAGGCGTTCCGACAGGCCAGTAGTTCGTAAGAAGCCCAGTAGCGCTTGCACGGCTTTCTTCTGTGACGATGAGTCATGACGATGGCGCAATATCCTTTCTTCTGACAGCGGCTGGTCATCTAACCTGTTTAGTTTATTAGAAAGGTGTTGTCTCTCCAGGTTGTATTTCGGGCAGTCACACAGTATATGTCGAATTGTTTCTTCATCTCCGCAGTGTGCACAGTCGGCGGTGTCGGCCATACCTATGCGGAACGCGTACGCACGGGTAAACGCGACTCCCAACCATAGTCTGCACAGAGCAGTAGCGTCGCCTCGTCGAATTTTTGTTGGAAGCTGCATGCTTAACGTTGGATCAAGGGATCGTAATCTTGCATGCGTAAAGAGAGGCTCATTCCAAAGAGCCATGGAGCGTTGGCGAGCAAGCATGCGGAGCCTCTTAGCAGCGTCCGTTCTTGATAAAGGTATTGACTGGTCGTTGTCTTCTGTATGGGCTGAACGGGCTGCTTGATCAGCTCGTTCGTTACCGATAATTCCACAGTGGCTTGGCAACCACTGAAATATAACGTGGTGCCCTTTCTCTGTTATGTGGTGTAGCATTTCTGCTGTTTCAAATACCAACTGCTCATGTGGACCACGGCGTAAATTTGACAGAAGTGACTGCAGTGCCGCCTTGCAGTCGCAAAAAATCGTCCACCGTTGCGTGCTTTGGTCGTTAATAAAACGCAGCGCAGCGCGAAGCGCTGCAAGCTCTGCTGCCGTTGTTGTGGTTGCATGAGCTGTCCTGAATTTAATGGTTGTGGCGTGCGTTGGAATAACGACCGCCGCAGTTGAGCTGTTTGGCAGGACGGAGCCGTCGGTATAGACGTGGGTGCAGTTTTGGTACTTCTCGTAAAGCAGAAGTAATGCGAGCTGCTTGAGGGCTGGTATTGAGAAATCACATTTTTTCTGGATGCCTGGTATTGTCAGGTAGATGACTGGCTGTTTGAGGCACCATGGAGGAACTGAAGGTCTCGCCGCGGGCGTAAAACCAGTTGGTAGACAGTCACCATGTGCAGTTATTGTTCGACAAAAGGAAGTATGAGGTCTATCCACTGGTAGAGAGGCTAGGTGGTGATGGGGATTCCGGCCCACATGCCTTATGTGTATCCTCAAAGCTTCAATTTCAATATGGGTCTGCACGAGGTGGTCTTTGGCTATAGCTATAGTCGCCATTGTTGAGGCACCCTGAGGCAGACCTAGACATATTCGAAGCGCCTGTGCCTGAACGCTTTGTATCATGCGTCGACTTGTTTTACTGGCGTTTGATAATGCAGGCAGACTGTATCGTAAAAAGCCAAGGAAAAGCACCCTGTACAGTCGTAACATAGCATTAGGCTGCATTCCCCAAGTCTTTCCAGCGAGAAACTTGAAAAGATGGCATATGCCTGTCAATCGCTTTTTCAAATACGACACATGAGGGCTCCATGATAAGTCTCTGTCGACTATGACACTCAGAAATTTGTGAGATCGACGATATGGTATATTTTGACCGTTAATTGACACTCTGTAATTCGACATGGGTTTGCGCGTAAATGCCAGAAGAGCGCACTTTCCGGAGGAAATTTCCAGGCCTCGATTGCGTAGATACAAAGCAGTTGAAGTAGCAGCTCTCTGTATTCTCGCTCGTAACTGCAGGCGAGTTACCGCAGATGTCCATATGCAGATGTCATCAGCGTATGTTGATAGATAAATATTGTTTGGTAGGTGCGTATGGAGAGCGATTAGTGTTATATTGAATAGCACGGGGCTCAGTACACCACCCTGAGGGACGCCACGACAACTGAAATGTGTAGACGTGTTCCCAGTCTCTGTACTCACAAAATAGGATCGCATTTGGAGATAACTGCGTATCCACTTAAACATTCGGCCACCCACTCCAATCTCTTCTAGTGCGGCAAGGACGGATTCATGTGTCACGTTATCATAGGCTCCTTTGACGTCAAGGAACAGAGAGGCGCAAAGACGCTTATGGCCTTTCTCGTGTTCAACGTACGTGACTAGGTCGATGACGTTATCGATCGATGATCGACCACGTCGAAAGCCAGCCATGGCATTTGGGTAGATCTGATGATACTCCAAGTACCACTCGAGTCGGCCGAGAATCATTCTCTCCATCACTTTACCCACGCAACTGGCTAATGCGATCGGGCGATAGGAGGAGAGTACCAATGGTGAGTTGCCAGGTTTCAGTAATGGTACTAGACGACTAGTTTTCCAACTTAAGGGGACTGTGCCCTCTAGCCAACAATCATTATATAGCTGAAGTCAAAATAACCATGCATGCCATGGGTGTAAAATGTGTTCCAACATAAAGACACGTGTAGGGCACTGGTCACGTCACTATTGTTCATTATTTGAATGAGAATCTAATGGGATGCCTATATTCAGGTAAAAGTTGCATTGCAGCCTTTATTGCAGCTGTCTTGCCTCGTATTTGTTCGCAATACACATGCCCTGCATCCACAATGACGACTGTTCTATACCGTGGGGGCAGCTGACAGAAAAGTAAATGTTCAAACAGGACGTATCCATGATATATTGATGCACCTTTCCCACTTCACATAAGTGAACGACATTATATACTTGCTGGGATTTAACGTCCCAAAACCACAATATTATTAGAGGAGGCTAGGAAACTTTCGACTACCTCGACTTCTTTAACTTGGACTTAGATATAGCTCTCAAGTATTTCCGCCTCCATTGAATATGCAGCGACCGTCGCCGCCGAGATTCGATCCCACGACCTACGTGTCATCAGTCGAGCACCATAATCATAACCGTCCATTGCAGTCATAACCACCGTGATCGATAGGAGTATGAAAAGCCTGTGTGCTCAGATTTGGGTGAACCCCAGGTGGTCGAAATTTTCGGAGCCCTCCATTACGGCGTCTTTCATAGTGAAATGGTAATTTTGGGACGTTAAACCCCTTATGTAACCGCACGCGTATGAAGACGTGGAATCGGCAATGAATAAGGTGAAAACGCAGTACACTATACTGACGGGCCACTTGCCAAGGTAGGGAAGAAGCAGGCTGGAGACCAGGCAGTAGGAGATTATGGTATCGGTACTAGAAATTCCAGAGGGGAGTTATTAGTAGAATTCGCAGAACGCAATAATTTACAGATTGTGAATATCCTCTACTGAATATGAGGGAACCGTAAGTGGACATGAAGGAGCTCTAATGGCGAAAGTAAGAACGAAATAGACTTCATACTGAATGCAACCCAGGCATCGTGCAGGATGTGGAAGTGCTTGGCAAGGTACGATGCAGTGACCATAGAATGATACGGTCTCGCATTCGCCTAGACTTGAAGAAGGAACGACAGAAACTAATACGCAAGAAGCCAATCAGTGAGCTAGCACTGAGAGGGAAAGTACAGGAATTCAGAGTCTCGCTTCAGAACAGGTACTCGGCTCTTTGCGAAAAAAAAAAGCCTTAGTGTTGCTGCAATGAATGATAAGCTTACGAGTATCGTTACGGAGTGTGCAGTAGAAGTTGGGGGTACGGTAGTTAGACAGGGCACTGGAAAGCTGTCACAGGAGACGAAGAACCTCATTAAAAAGCATCAAAGTATGAAGGCCTCAGAAAAAATGGAGTTGGCAGAGCTTTCCAAATTGAATAATAAGCGTAAGGTACCCGATGTAAGAAGGTATAACATGGGGAGAATCGAAAATGCTCTGAAGAACGAATAAAGCGTGAAATAAGTGAAGAGAAAACTTGGGACAGGCAATAACCAGATGTGTGCACTGAGGGACGAAAAGGGCAAAGTAACTATCAATATGGATATGTTAGTTAAAATATAGCGGAGGAGTTTTACAGAGATCTGTACAGTGGTCGGCACAACCACGACCTTAATATAAAAACTAGCAGTAATCCGGACGGCATCCCACAAGTAATGGTAGAAGAAGTCAGAAAAGCCTTGGAAAGCATGCAAAGAAGCAAAGCTGCTGGTGAGGATCAGGTAACATCAGATCTGCTGAAAGATGGAGGACAGACGGTGTTAAAAAGCTAGCCACCCTGTTAACGAAGTGTCTCCTGACGGGAAGTGTACCAGAATCTTGGAAGAATGCAAGTATAACCTTAGTACATAAGAAAGCAGATGACAAGAACTTGAAGAATTACAGGCCGATAATCTTGCTCTCCGTCGTATACAAGCTATTCACAAAGGTAATTAGACAACATTAGAATTCAATCAACCAAAGGAACAAGTAGGATTTCGGACAGGCTACTCAACAGTCGACCACATTTATACAATCAATCCGGTACTAGAGAAATGCCGAGAATGCAGCCAACCACAACACATACAACCACAGATTGTGCCTTCATAGATTACGACAAGTCATTTGATTCAGTAGAAATATCAGCAGTCATGCAGACTTTGCGGAATTAGGATGTCGACAAAGCATATATAGACATTCTGGAAAAAAAAATCTATAGGGGATCAACTGCCTCCATAGTGCTTCATAAAGAAAGCAACAGAATACCAATCAAGAACGGTGTAAGGCAGGAGGATACAATCTCACCAATGCTATTTACCGCGTGCTTTCAGGAAGTTTTCAGAGGCTTAGAGTGGGAAGAGTTAGGAATAAGAGTTGATGGGGAGTGCCTTAGTAACCTGCGCTTCGCCGATGACATTGCATTGCTGAGTAACTCAGGGGCGAATCGCCACTCATGATACAGAGTTAGACAAGGAGTCCAGAAAGGTAGGTCTTAAAATTAAGGTGCAGAAAACGAAAGTAATGTACAACAACCTCGGAAGAGAACAGCGCTGCGAGATAGGTATTTGTGCACTTGAAGTTGTAAAAGACTACGTCTACTTAGGGCAGGTAATAACCGGGGAGCCGAACCACGAGATTAATGTAACTAGAAGAATAAGAATGGGGTGGAGCACATTTGGCAAGCACTCTCAAATTATGACAGGTAGATTGCCACTATCCCTCAAGAGGAAGGTATATAACAGCTGTATCTTGCCGGTACTTAGCTACGGAGCAGAAACCTGGAGACTTACAAAGAGGGTTCAGCTTAAATTGAGGACGATGCAGCGAGCAATGGATAGAAAATGGTAGGTGTAACCTTAAGAGACAAGAAGAGAGCAGAGTAGATTAGGGAACAAACGGGGGTTAAGGATATAATAGTTGAAATCAAGAAGAGGAAATGAAAATGGGCCGGGCATGTAGCGTGTAGACAGTATAACCGCCGGCCATTAAGGGTAACTAACTGGATTCCCAGAGAAGGCAAACGGGGTAGGGGAGACAGAAGGTTAGGTGGGCAGATGAGATTAAGAAGTTTGCGGGTATAAAGTGGCATCAGCAAGCACAGGACTGGGTTAAGTGGCGGAACATGGGAGTGTCTTGCAGCGAACGTAGTCAGACTGATGATGTTGACGATGATGACGATGATGACGACGACGACGACGATGATGATGATGATAAATCAACAACGAACGATCCTACTGCTTCGCCCACTCATCACCCTTCACTTCGTGGAGATGCCGCAATTTTTTTTGTTACCCCCATGAGCTTTGTGACCCTGTTATTCTAACCACCGGAAAAGAAAATGTATATTCAATACGTACGTGCTAAAATTGAGATGAGCAAGGTGCACATCGGTGAACGAATGCTGGTGTGACGTCAAACCCCTTCGGCGAAAGGCGTGATTGTCGTTCCAGCACAATGCAGCGAACCAGCTCGTCACGAACCTCAGGACCTGAATGCGATGCTGATACGAATTAATTTCTTTTGCGGACGTTGTTCCTTTGCGGATGCCGAAAGCCGCGTGTTGCCTGGGTTTGTCGTTAATAAACCAGTAGCTAGCGCGAAGTTGGGAGTTTTATTTTGAGTCAAACTAGAGTCGCAGTGACAGCGGTGTATTACTTTTTAATCACTTGAAAGTAATTCTGAGACAAGCGCCCAGCGTGCGTTTATCAGCGCTCCAGTTTTTACGTTCGTGGCTGGAAGTTAGTGTAATGATCACGAAGACAACCGCAAGGTGCAGTTTCGAGGACGTTGGCCGCATCACATAGGGGCGCCTTTATTAGAGGGAAAAAATGAAAGAGAAAGAAAGGGGGGTGCATACGTATGAGTCAGGGTCCCTCAAAGCGCGGGCTCACAGCAGTGAGCGATGCGCTGATGCAGACAGGCTGGCACATATTTTTGTTCTTTCTTTATGAGCCCTCATAACGATGCATGCGCGTATACGTAGATATGTCGACCAGGAGGTTTCCGCGTCTGGCCACCCGACCGAGTGTTAATGCAATAATTATAATATATAGTGTGGTTTCACGTCCCAAAGCTGCGATATCATTTCGAGAGATGCTGTAGTGAAGGAACGCGGAAATTTCGCCCGGCTTAGGTTTTTTGACGTGCAGCAGTCTGGCACTGTTAGTAACTCCTAGCAACCCGCGGTAAGTCATTGAAGAAGATCAAGTTCTATCAGTCCATCGATTCACGCACGACCAGTACATGCACGTTTATTGAAAGCGAGGAGAGGGGGAAAACGGGATGAATAGCGGATATGGATGCAACAGCAGTGTTTGCAAGAGCTTTCACTTCCAAACGGTCTAAAGAAACACCATAGGCCGCTTCTTGGTCGGACCATCAGGAAGGTTTCATGCATTCTTTGAGAACTCTCATGCATTCTTTGAGTCATTGCGGATAGTCCTCCCAATGACCTGGCGGCGATTGAAAAAGGCTTCGAGAAAAGCTTTGCATCTACTCGATATATGGGTGAACGGACACACCAAGAGCACTAACTTTCCGTGGGTTGTTCACAAGAGAAAGGGGTACTGGGTAAAACACAATTTACACTTCTGACAAAATATTTTACGTAAGCTGTACTGAACATGTGTAGCGCAAACTGTGCGCACTCATGTTTTCTTTATCTTTCTTTTTTTACTCCGTAATTGCCTTCCACAATTGCAGAGCAGCAAACTCGACCTAGTCTAGTTAACCTTTTTGCATTTTCTATAGTGTTTTAGACCTGCACAGTTATCGATCGGTTTGAAAGGGTCATATTTTGATAGAGCAGAGCGGAAACTTGCTTTTCCGCTGGAGACCATATTGAGCCATTCGTTTCCGCGAGTAAGTGCACGTTATGTAGAGGCATGCGTATCGGGATCAAAAAGAACACACCGCAAAAAAAAAAAATTGTAACCGCATATTTATGCAGTCTCACTCTTAATTTGAAGTGCAGCGAAGAACAGCTCGTCATTCTGACGCAACGTTGTCGGTGCGCGTCGATGCTCGCCAAGCCCATCAATGCGGCAGCTGCCGTGTCTTTACCCCGTATCGGCACACGCGTCGCATCTCTTCCATTCCCGGCGAGATGATTGCGCGCTCGGCGCGCTTGTCTCGCGCTCTGCGCGGCGGCAACAGCTGCGCCGTTCACGTGGGTCTCGGATCGAAGAGCACGCAATGCCAGCCGAGTGAAGCACAACCGAGTGGGTCCTCAACAAGGCATGGCCTCAATTATAATCCCATCGCCGAGGCTGCCGTAACTCCCCTTGTTGCCTTCGACATGACGGGACCTCGTGGCTCGCCCGCGCTTGCTGTGACTTCCACGCTTTATCAAGTGTTCGCTGTGGGTTAGGCTTCCAGCTTTTAACTTGCCGTACTTTATTCCTGGCTCTTTTTTATCGCAAGACTACGGCACGTTCAGAAGAGAAGGACCCACTGAGAAAAATCAAAGGGACACGCGTGAAATATGTCCTCTTCACGCGGCCGGTGCCCCTGTTTTTTGTGCGCCCCGTATTGCGCGATGAATATGAAACAACCGGCACAGTTGTCAGTTTTCACTAGCTCACGGCAGCATGGCGAACTATGGCATACTGCCATACTACGGCAGTATGGCAGTACTCATCACTGAGTAGCTACGCCATACCGCGGAGCAGAGGTTACACTGCAGGATTGCTGTCGAATATTTATTTATTTGGATTTACAAATACTGCAGGCCCTACTTGGGCCCAAGAAGGAGTGGGAATGTCTTTAAAAACAATATTAACTATAAAGCTTAGAACTATCGACAACTTAAGTAGTAAACCACACTTAACAAGCAAAAGAAAACGAATAGATAAATATGCTTTGCAATAACAAACACACAACATGATAAATGATAATTATTATTATTTATTTATTTATTTATTTATTTTTATTTATACAATACTGCAGGCCACAAATGGGCCCAAGCAGGAGTGGGGGTGTTACAGAGCCGTTAGAACAATTATACAATCTTTAGCGAGGTAAAAACAATAACAGGACAATACAAAAACGTGCACGCGCACTGCTTATAAATTATGCTGGTACAATATTTCAACACACGAGATGAACACTATGCATCAAAAAGTGAACGCGAGAATCAACCACAACAAAGCTGTTCAGCATAAACAAAACTTTACATATAAAACGAAAGGTTATTTAAAAATTGAGCAAATGATTCAGCTGTGTTAGCGTTTACTACTTCTTTGGGTATATTCCATTGTGATATAGCATGTGAAAAAAAGGAATACTGATGTATATTAGGATAACTAAACGGCTGCTTGATTGTTTTGTTGTGGTTTATACGACCAGACCGCATATAAATGGGGTTGGGAGAAAGGAAGAGGGAGCAGTTTATTGAGGGAACGAATTTATATACATACTTACCAGATAGGTTTGTAAAGTGTACGTCATAGTGGCAATGATTGTTGTGTCGGCCGGACTCGGAAGAAGGTTTTTTTTTTCTCTTAAAAACGTTAAGAACGTTCCAACTCCTTCGCGATGAACTCCGAGTGGCGCTGGCTTACACTGCCGGGATTACGCATATGCATGAACACCAAAGGAAAAAAGGATGGAGAAGCAGTCGTTACTGTTGCGATAGTGCACCGAACGCGCGATGGGTAGTCTAGGGGTTTGTAAGGCTCCGAGCTGCAGAAACTATTTATTTTTTGTTTACTGTGGTTATTTTTGGCTGATTACTACGCATCAATCAAATACCTCAAACAGCGAGTTCTACGTTTTCCTTGGCTTCATTAGCTGTTGGATTCATAGGGTTGAGTGTGACAAACAAACAAACAAACAAACAAACAAACAAACAAACAAACAAACAAACAAACAAAAAATTTTGCAAAAAAGCCCTTAGGTTGATCCTTACTCGTCTCGTTTTGTTGTTGAAAGTTACTTCTAAACATTGTTGATAAACTAGGTACATGCAAAAAAGAAATGTAGTTCTATGACTCTTTGTGAGTATATGACTCTCTTGAAGCTGACGCTCGAACACTCTTTAGGGATTATTCTGCTCTCTTCGTAAAGTCGTGAGACCCAGAAGAGATTTAGCGTGCCTCTGTGAACAGTCATATGTGGGGCGAGCCCGGACTCACCGAAAACAGTAACACATACTCTTTATTTTTTCTTAGATTGCGAATAAAACACAACCACGTCTGATCGTCTTCAGTGCAGAAGAAAGAGGGCGTCTTGAGCACACGTGCACTGCTATGCTCGCGAGTCTGGGCTTGAAATCGTCTTCTCGAGCCGCACAATCACTGTCGTTCATGTAGTCCACAGTCATTACAGGGGAAGCTTCGCATCCTACTTCAACCGTTCTTCTGACCTTCCAAGAATCATTACGCAGATGAAGCCCCACAACCGAGCACACAGGCGGCGGGACATTGCCAATGACGTTCTTCTAGAAGTTGTCTCTGTCGGTTCCTTAATCGGTGCCTAACGACGGTACTGTTTTCGGACGTCTCTCATTACGAAGCCTTCTCGTGCCTTCTCGTGAAACAAACTAAAAGTTGTGCAAAATTTGTGATTTGTAGTTCAGATGTCCACAACATGGTCTGAGATAGTAATTATCTTAAGGATTGGGAGAACGTGAAAGCTATTTAGAAACGAACTACTGCAACATCGGCTAACTCTCACTAAAAGGAGTCGGAAAGAGATCGACAGATTGTCATGCATTCAACGTACGTCCGAATAGACATCTCATTATCATTATAAAACAAATTATCTAACATTGCCAGTGAGACGCAGCCACAACCACCACGGGGGCGCTCCGATTGTCAGCCTGGGCACGTTCCGGCACTAAACATGAACACTATTTAAGATTCCGTGTTTAGGACTTTAATGACAATGACTCCGTATCTCTTTCCGACTCGCCTCGGCGTGGTGGTTTAGTGGGTAAGGTACTCGGCTGCTGACTCGCAGGCCGCGGGACCAAATCCCGGTTTCGGTGGCTGCATTTTCGATAGAAATGAAAATGCTGTAGGTCCGTGTGCTCAGATTTTGGCGAACGTTAAAGAAGCCCAGGAAGTTGAAATTTCGAGAGCCCTCCACTATGTCATCTTTTATAATCATATGGTGGTTTTGGGACGTCAAACCCCACCACATATCATCATTTTTGGTATGGTTTCATTAGTAGACGATAAAATGCTTAGTGGCTTTATACGAGGGCGTGTGCTCATTTTTATGGTCCCGTACATCACCGTTCATTTCTAAAGCAGCACGCTACATAACATAGAGCCATTTCGAACATCATATAGATGCGGTATATCAGCCGATGAATACGTTATGTACGCATGCTGCTTATCTGTGCAAGTTGCTGTTGAATTTCAATGTTCACGTTGTATGGGGGACGTCCGGAGGTAGAAGGGATGAGGGATGGGAGGAGGCTCGGGCGCTGCTCTGTATACTGCGTGCAACTAGAATCGACCGCTTCAAGCGTAGAATCAAGTGCAGCACATGACGAAGTTACGAGAAGTTCAGAAATTTGAAAATGAAGTGGCATATGGCCAACAGAAATAAAACGCGAAATTCTGATAACGCACTTAGATTTATCGATACATAGAAGATTAAATGTTTACGTATCATCAAGCACCTTTTTGGTATTGTTTCAGATTACGTTCATTAAAAAAAATACTTTTTTCATGTTTCCGTCTGCATAGAGTGCAACTGCTTGTCATGCGCATATTAAATTGGATATCGAAGTATTCTTTAGAAATACGTGCTTTTCTGGCACTGATCAGAGAGTATGGTGGGCGTTATAGAGAAGACACTGTGGTAGCCAATTTGACATTCTACAGCGCGAACTGGCAAGCTACAGCTCTGCATTGTCAATGCGGTTCATCAGCAATACGAGATTTACTGGGGCTTTGAAAGCGAACGGGACGGAGCCCTTGATTTTAAAGTTAAATAAGGCGGGTGAAGTTGAGTTCATTTCGTTATGCGTCGATTCTTTCCTGCGTGCAAGTTTAGGTCACATTCGTTTGAAAAACTTGACGCCTATCTTCTATCATAAATATATAACGAACAATGATATTTGAAAGGCATTCATAGAAGTGCATACAAGTGCTGCAATGTGTCGAAACAAGGCTTGGTAGGCTTAAACCAAATAATTGGCCATCTTTGTGCATACATCGCTTGGCAACACGTACAACGCGTCATTTATGAATTATCAAGAAAACATGTGTGATTCTTGCTCGTGTACGCCCCTTGAAATCCTTATGACCCCAATCAAGTTCGTTGTACGAAAGAGCGATACCTAAAAAAAAATCGCATGGTAGAGATTTGCGCGCTGCCTCATTATCCCGATACGGGAATCGTTAGTAAGTAGTGGCGCGCGGTATCTACAATAAACAACGTTTTCACTTTATTCTTACATGCTATCACCTATGATGCCTCGGGCATTGACTCCGGCACAGGTTTTCTGCGCAACATTCGAGCATTGAAAAAAGAAGAATTAAACCTGGAAATCCACGCTGCATTCGTCAGCCTAATTACTTCGTTGAGTATATGCTCCCTTTTCTTCCGTGCACCGTAGCAAACTACTGGCGCTACTACATATGCACGTAGCGGCGCGCAGTAAGCGAACACTGTTAGCGCTTTCACCTATGCACGAGCGTCATTGTTCGCGCGACTTGCTCACTCGCTTACAATATTAATGGCTACAACTCGGTGTTCAGCTGGCGTCATTCGATTGTGCAGGCTGAGGTAGGCGAGGCTTGTAGAATAAATGGCGTTAAAGCGCAACAGACAAACAAGCAAAATAAGTGTAAGACATTCGGGTGTGAAGAGGCTATTCATGCGGCAGTACACGCTCGTCTTTCGATGGCGAGGGTTTGTATATTCTGCTGCTGCGTAATACAAAGTATTTCCTACGTTAAGCAGGACAACGCGTACTTCACGTATCACGTTTATTTACGCACACTTTGCCTTACATCATTACGAGAGAATACTATACAGAATGGATTGGGGGGGGGGGGGTGTAGAGGTTTACTGTATAAATCGTAACGCAGCACAGAACCATTAGGAAAACACAGCGCGAAGAGTAAAAACACGAGGAGGAGCTCACAACGTGAGCGGGGACCATCAAGTGAGCGTACTTTAGTACAGAAAGAACTATAGGAGACTATTTAACGTAAGATACACGGACTCCACCACCTTAGGCTTCCAAACAAATGTGTTTTTACTTTTGTATTTTGTGACGTGAATTCATAAGGTAATCAAATGTTAAATAAACCACCTCAGCTGTATTCGTCCGCATACTAGTGCTGTTCGTTTAGATGTTAAAGATACGCAGCGGCAAGCTCAAGCTCGAGATGGAAGCACTGAAACCCATTCGCAAAATATTATACAGGAAGTAAAGGTAAATATGACACGAAAAAAAAGTTGAAAATGACTCGTTAACAGCAACATGATGAAGAGAGACCAAAACATGCGTTCCGCCTCGTGTAAAAACAGCTTTTAGCTTGCACAAGTAAGTAATCTGCTTTCAACGTTAGTCTCAGATGCCTCATGAAACATGATAACTGACGGGCGTATCACGTCAACACTATATTGATGGGAAAAATCATCATCACGTGATAACGGCATCCATCGGCACGTCGCAGATCGCTAGTATTTGTGATGTCATTTCTGATGTCATTGCGCAATATGGTCGAAATTCGCGGAGCCCTCTACTATGTTGTCTCTCATATCGTGGTTTTGGGACGTAAAACCCGAGATTCTATTCTTTAGATTACGACTGTTTTGAAATGAGAGCGCACTGCTTAGACGCGGACAGAAAGACAGGGACAAGCGCTTACTACCAACTGAAACTTTATTCGGAAAACTATGAAATATATACTGACAGATGAAACAGTCTCACCAAGAATTAGTGAGAATCAAGAACTAGTGAGCACTGTAGTGAAGACAGTATTTACGTTTGTTGATGATTTTTTAGTCATAATGAAGTGTGATCCGCAAGGTTTTGTACCTCAGGCCACCAATGTGTTGTCGCTCTTTACGAAACGTCTTGACTCACTTGTGTCGACCTGTGAAATGCCGGAAAGCTCGCCCATCAGGTTTCTTGACCTTAGGCTTACGTTTAGGGCAGAACACACCTGCTGGGCGCATGAGACACGCGCGGGAAAACCGCTGCTGCCGTACACGTTGGCTCATAGCAAGCTTGTCAAAAGAGGCATAGTGAATACGTGTTTCACTAATGCAAGTGACGATTCTTATGTTCATTCAATGGAAGCCAGCTTCCCTTCCACAATCAGGTTGCTAGGCTCAAGTCAGCTGGGTATCCTGAGGTGGTCTTTGTTTCCGTGGCCGAAAGAATCTGCAAAAAAACGGAGAGCTAAATAAGGCCAAACAAAATGGTGCAGCAGGAAGTGATTACAGCAAGCGCGAAAAAGAAAAAAAGAAAAAAAATATAGCTGTTGTTCCTTACATGCATCAGGTTACCCACCACCTGAAAAAAAAAGGGGGGGGGGCAAGACATGGAAGTGCGTGTAGTTTCCTCTGCGCCTCACAAGCTTTCACAGCTGGCTAGGCTGACATGTGTCGCTGGACACAAGAAACAGCTGTGCAAAACAAAGCACAGAAGCCGTTTTGTCTATTGCATTAGCAACGTTGTTTACATGATCATACTTTCGTGCGGTGCCTGTTATATTGGGCAAATTGGAACACGCCTCAACGACAGATTGCGTGAGCATGCGTGCAATGTTCGCAGCGGCAACGATGGTTTTCTGGTCCAGCTTGCCACTAGATGCGGCTGTGAAGTACAGTTTGATAACACAGTTGTACATCACAAACACAAAGATGAGCGCTCAAGGCTTATAATTGAGGCAGCATACATAGCGCGTGAACACCTGACTTGCGTCAGCAAATTTAGCTCTGTCCGATAAGGAGCTAGCATTTTTAGACTGTAGCAGACGCCATAGGAGTTAAGTAATCCCTCTAGGGCACAGCAGGCGTTGGTAAGGTGGGGCTGATGTACACAGATCTTTTATCGGTTTTGTTATTTTGGTCCATGAATTGGTCTTATCATATGTGCCATGACACTGTTTCATCTGTCAGTATATATTTCATAGTTTTCCGAATAAATTTTGACTCGGTAATAAGCGCTTGTCCCCGTCTTTCTGCCCGCGTCTAAGCAGTGCGCTCTCATTTCAAAAACAGTCATGTATCACCGACTCGCCCAATCAACCATATTGACTTTAGATTACGCACGTGTTGTACTAGCGAACGTTGTTCTTAACGTGGTACTAGAAGTGTTGTTGTCTTTCCTCATTGATGCACTGTTAATGATTGATTGATTTGTGGGGTTTAACGTCCCAAAATCACTATATGATTAGGAGAGACGCCGTAGTGGAGGGCTCCGGAAATTTCAACCACCTGAGGTTCTTTAACGTGCACCCAAATCTGAGTACGCGGGCCTACAGCATTTCCGTCTCCATCGGGAATGCAGCCGCCACAGCCGGGATTTGATCCCGCTGCACTGTTAATGAGGCATGTCCTCTCTGTTTCCAGCTACTTCCTGCATAATTTCTTGCCGAATCAAAATGCGCTCAGTTGATAGTCAGAATTTCGTGCGGTGTGTTCTATCTCTCTAATAATGGCGCTGTTTTATGCCATAGAAGAAACAAGTACAAGGTAGCTAGCCCTTCAACAAACCCGACTGCAAACATTATTGGCTGACGTTCTAGAAAAATACTTAATACTTAAAGTAAACATATACTGAGGCCAACTAAATAATAATAATAATAATAATAATAATAATAATAATAATAATAATAATAATAATAATAATAATAATAATAATAATAATAATAATAATAATAATAATAATAACATGCAGAGTTTTGCGCCACAAGAAGAAGAAGGGGTGTTTAATGAGAAGAAGGAGGAGAGGTCGGCCTTGAAAGCGGGTTTCTGGCCTGCTACTCCTCACGGGGGCAAGGAGAAAATGGAAAGAAAGAGGAGGGTATGATGAGGGGTGATTGTGGTATAGCACAATGAGTCACTGCACACAGTGTCTCGGTCTGTGTAGTACACGCACAAAAGTCTCTACATTAGCAGGTTCTCTAGAGACGGGAATCTAAACCTGTCTTGCTTAGAAATGCGAGCAGGCCCTTTAAACTGCGTTGGGCGTGATCAACTCGTTCCCAAGCACCCAAAAGTTTCTCTTCCGGAAAGGGTCGGCAGTCTATGGGTCATCTGTGAGGTACTTAAAAGATTGTCTTTCAACTACGTATAAAGGGCACACACACAGGATGTGATTAATAGTTTCTGGCATGTTACACAAGTTGCAGTTAAAATTTTGCTCTTGTCCTGTCATGCATAAGTATCGTCGCGTGTATGTAACACCCAGCCGCAGTCTATGTAGTAGCGTTTCTTTTTCTCTCCTTAGTCGGAACGGAATGCAAAAAAAAAAAAAAACACGACAAGAGCCAAGCCTCTAAATGCGCTTGTGGTGATAATCCAGATCATTTCATAGTCCTTGCATAAATGTCTTCATACCTTTAGGCAGCAAGGCGTCGATGTCATATCGGTAAAAGTGAATTGATATCACTTCGCCGCTAGTGTGTGCCATTTGCGCTTTTGCATCAGCTTGTTCATTCCCAGCTATGCCACAATGACTGGGAATCCATTGCAACGCAACGGTATGCCCAGATTGAAATGCATACCTCAACATATTCATTATGTCACACACCAGAGGACTGTATGCAGTGTCTTGTTTCATGTAGTTTCTAATTAGCTGAAGTACCGGCTTGGAGTCGCAAAATAATGTCCATTTTGCTGGACTCTGCTGTAAAGTGTAGCACGCAGCTTGTCGGACGCCGGTCAGCGCAGCGGCAGAGATAATGTCTGGTGTGCAGTTTTGAAGCGTTGAGTGACTCCCATTTGAGGCACAGTGAAAGCTGCTGCTGTGGAGGTCTGTGTGACAGAGCCATCTGCAAAAATGCGCACTGTATATCCGTGCATATAGGTAATATACGACAAAGCGAAATGCTTAAGACCAGCAGTTGGTATTTTTTACTTCATTGTTATCTCTTGGATCGAAAGTCGCATGATCGGCTTAGGCGTCGTCCAGAGTGGTATGTCGGAGATCACATGTGGCGCATAATTTTAAGGCAGCTGATCTAGGTGTGACATTACAGCTTCTGAGTATGCAGCATTGGGTCGTGTGTTAAAGGTGTCTGCCAGTGGATGGTCTCGATGCCTTGTCAGTGGCCTGAGATGTACTCGTAGTAGTTCGTGTTGAAGATAAACACGAGCTGGACGAGCACGTGCTTCTGCAATATTGCTCCATGTAGAAGAGCATCGAGGTGCTCCTAGGCAAATTCTTAGGGCCCGCGCCGGAGCTCCCTCGAGTGTACGCACAGCCGAAGTACAAGCACAGGAGAAAACAAAAGCACTGAAGTGAAGGTATACAATAAAAATTGCCTGATATAGCTGCAGAAGAGATGATTTCGATGGTTGCCATTATTTTCCAGACATATAGCAAATGACCTGGACAAAGCTGTCAAGTTTTTTTCTTAGCGATGAGATGTGCTTCGACCAAGACAAATCACGATCGATGATAACTCCGAGGAACTTACTGATGGTATTATGATCCCATCAATTACTATGGGGTAGCAAGCCATGGATTTTCTTGTGAATGGCAGGGTTACACATTTCGTGGGTGACAGTTGCAGTCCGCAGGTATTGAGGTATGCAGACGTTGTCGATACCGCACGTTGTAGTTTCTTTTGTACTTGCAAGCGTGTTTGACTCGTGGTTCATATGCAAATGTCATCTGCGTACACAGACACCGAGATTTCGCCTCCTATAGTTTAACGAGCTTTTTTAACGAGGCCAACAAGTACAATATTAAATAGTGTTGGGCTCAGGACTCCACCTTGAGGCACACCACGGTAGACGGGATGCTTATTTGTGTCACCATCAGCAGTAGAAATGAATATAGTTCGTTCTTGAAGATGGCTGGCTATCTATTGATGCATGCGGCCACCAATGCCATAGTATTCAAGAGCATTTAGAATGGCGCCATGCAGAGCATTGTCGAATGCATCTTTGATATCAAGAAATACTGCAGCCGTTAATCGGCGGCGCCGTTTCTGATGTTCAACGGTTGTTACCAAATCAATCACACTGTCAATGGACGACCTCCCCTTCCCGAAGTTAGTCATGGCGTTTGGATATATTCTTTGCTTCTCCAGGAACCATTCCAAGCGCACCAAAACGATTCGTTCTATGAGTTTTTCTACAGAACATGCTAGCGTCACAGGTCTGTGGGGTAGCATATCACGGGGAGACTTGCCAGATTTTAGCAATGCCACGATCTTGCTAGTTTTCCAGTGTGCCAGTACAGTTCCAGATGCCAAAGAAAGGCTGTACAAAGACAGCAGTTCTTCGGTCGCCCCAGGACCAAGGTGGCGCAGGGTAGCATAGGTGATTCCATCAGGCCCAGGTGCACTAGAACGTTGCGAAGCGGACATAGCCGCATGAAGCTCTTGTAGCGTGAAAGGATGATCGAGACGGACGTCTGCCGTAGGGGGTGGGAACCTAAGCAGTAAGCCATCCGTTGTAGCAGAGCCGGGGAGGTGCATGCGAAATTCTTCTGCAATCTGTTTCTCGCTGCATGTCCTTATGATGGCCAATGCACAGAAAGGACGCAGTTGCTGAGGAGAAAATGGTAGAGCTCGTACGACGTGCGATATCTTAGACAGTGGTTTTCGAGGGTCCAGGGTGGTGCAAAATGACTTCCAGTTTTGGCGGCCAAGCTTTTTTAAGTACCTCTGAATTTTCTTTTGCATGTTACGAGAGGTCCTCAGGTCTGTGATCAATTTCGTTCGCCTGTATTTGCGTTCAGCTCAACGACGGACTGCCCGCTGTTCTTTGTGTACCACATCAACCGGCATACTGGAATTAGATGTTGGGACAACTCGTGCAGTGGTCTGTACTGCTGTGGCAATTCTTTCTTCAATTTCTGTCGGAGAAACTATAGAGTTACAAGACTTTTCTAGCTCTTCTTGAAAAGCCTCCTAATCTGTGCATCACCTTCGAATGCTTGCAACGCCGGTACACCATCGTAGTTGTATGTAAGTAGGAATGTGATAACTACCATATGTTTCAACATCTGCGCACCAGGTGGCGGATGCTGAAAGGCACCGAGAAGCGATAGTCGAGCAAGCTGCTGTACGTTGAGCCACGGAGATATGTCGGTGATCCTTCGTTTAGAACATGAAGAGCATTGTTGCTTGTGAAGTCTAGGAGTTGTATTCCCCGAGTACTTATGACGCTGCTGCCCCAAAGACGGGGATGTGCATGAAAGTCGCCTACGATGACGTGAGGTCCTTGACTCGAGTCGATGACAAGTTTCAGGTGTTCAGCGTCAAATATCCCGCTAGGTGAAATGTAACCACCAATGATCGATACCGTACGTCTTTCTAGCTTCAACGTGATGGAAACGTACTCCTTGCTGCTATGCATAGGTATTTGGTTATGGGAATACGTGAGGTCACAACGCACGAACAGTATAACTTTGCTAGGCTTTCCACTTGCCTGGGAAGTGAACTGTTCATATCCAGACAGTCTGAATGGTAAAGTCACATTCGGCTTGCATATCACCGCAACAGGGAATCGATATTTCAGCATTTTCTGTTTAAAATCTCCAAGGTGTCCTCGTAGCCCTTTAGTGTCCTGTTGAAATATAACATAACGACTAATTCTTTCACTCAGTGATGACGATGAGGCTGCCGACGCCATGATTTTTGTTGGTTTTAGATAGCACCAAGCGCTGGTTCTAGTCCGTCTAGAATTTGCACTGCAGCCTTGGCAACAAACGTCTTGGCACCAACAAGCAGCATTCGCATAGCACGGATCAACTGCGCAAGCATAGCTTTGATTTGCACATCCGATGACGAAGTCTCGTCTTCATGCCGGTTTTCTGGTCCTTGCACTTTATCACTCCGAGGCGGCAGAGAAGGCCATGAGGTATTATCCGTCACATTCTTCAAAGAAGGTGCGACTCGAGGCTGAGATATCGTTTCAGACATAAGAGGATCTCTCGCTGACTCATCAGGCAATACAGACTTTCGTACTCTTGTCGATGCTGATCTCCTCCTGCGATTACGAGAGCGCCTCTGGCGATGAAGGTGCACCTTAGGGGCCGCTTCTCTATGCGTAGAGTGATCTCGTACCATATTCCTAAGCACGTTCATTTCAGTATTTATTTTAGGGCAATTTTTCGACCTCGACTCATGCGCCCCGAAATGACGGTGAGTATCGGAGACGCAGTATTGGGGGGCACCGGAAATTTTGACCATCTGGTGTTCCTTCACATGCACTGACATCGCACAGTACATGGGACTCTACCACTCCTCGTCCATCGAAATGCGACCGTCAGGGCCATGATCGGACCCACGACAATCGGGCCGGCACTAATCCATACACTAATCTATACACTAATCCATCGAGGCGGATCACGCACAAATACACACACACATGCCTTGAAACACATTTCGACGGAGCCAGCTTATTGCAAGAAAGCGAACACAAGTACGTAATTAGTTGTGACAAAGTGCTATTAGGAAGTCGGCTTTTTATTCGTATTGCTCGAAGGTCGAGCAAATGACTCAATGTAGGCGTTTAGTACGAGTATTCAGCATAATTTATCTCCGCAGAGCGATACTTGCGTCTCGTCTAAGTGGTTTATTTTTTCTGTGTTTGTGTGGACGAGTGATCGTGCGATCGTAGTTATAAAAAAAATGTAGTTATGACGCTATCGCGTTTCAATGTCATCTTACGTTTCAAAAATACTCTAGAATATATCGTAGGGAGTACTTACAAATCTATAGATGCTTAATTTCTCACTTTTATTTTATTCCAAAAGTGGATGCTTTGCGGTTTGCTTACACAACTTATTTGTTCTCTTGAATTGCGATGTTTTTTTTACTTGCTTTCTCGAGAGTATGTTGCTAGCTTACGCGAGCAATAGGTTTGCTATAGCCAAAGTGTTTTGGTAAAAAACAAGTTTGAACTCACCGCGGTGGTCTAGGGGCTAAGGCACTCGGCTGCTGACCCGCAGTTCGCGGGATCGGATACCAACCGCGGCCCCAAACTTTCGATGGAGGTGAAAATGCTGTAGGACCGTGTGCTCAGATTTGGATGCACGTTGAAGAACACAAGATGATCGAAATTTCCGGAGCCCCCACTACAGCGTCTCTGGTAATCGTATAGTGGATTTGGGACGTTAAACCCTCGACCGTGTCCTCTGCCATTGTCCCGACTTAGAAGGAGATTGCCGGACTCTCCAGTGTGCCTTACGGAGACTGGATGATCAACCTTTTACTCAACAGAAGACCTTGAGCGCGTGGTCTTCAAGTAAATCAACCAAGATAGCAACACAGG
Source organism: Rhipicephalus annulatus (assembly GCA_013436015.1). Classification (NCBI taxonomy): domain Eukaryota; kingdom Metazoa; phylum Arthropoda; class Arachnida; order Ixodida; family Ixodidae; genus Rhipicephalus; species Rhipicephalus annulatus. The sequence continues at coordinate 51,458 of WOVY01000962.1, read as the reverse complement.
CCCTGCTACGATTCTTCAAGGCAGCATCCCTGAGCGACCACCTGTGAAACCCCGCACTGTGTGTGTGTGGTTGTACTATGTCCATCTCCTCTTCTCTCCTTCTCTTCTACTCCCCTATTCTCCCCCTCTTCGTGTATAGGGTGACAAACTAGAATCAGTATACTTAACCTCCCTACTTTTCTTGTATTCTTTTTCTAGGTCTCTCTCTGTTATTGTTCAACGGAAAGTTTGCTCTACTCTCAAGTACACTCATTAAAGAAAGTACTCTAATTAAAAAGAAATTGGCAGATCCTCCGCATCTTGGGAATCAATGTTATGCGAAGCATGCGCATGCAAGCTGACTGTGTTGTAATTTTTGTTGAGGATTTGTTATACATTTATTGTACATTTATTTTCACTTCATAAAGTCTCGTTCAATAAAAAAATTGAGCTCTGTCGTCTTCCGTCCGCATGCTTCGAATAACACTGATTGCCTAGGTACGTGGGATCTGCTGAATTTTTCGAATATTGTTTGACGACGTACATGACGGAGATCGTGACATTGTTCACGTCACAGCCAGCGAGTCGTATTTGTCAAACCATTTTATCCTCCCATATATATTTTGGTTTACCCCAAGTGAAGAAGGGGGTGATCATGATGAGAGCACCGAGACGTGAGCGGCTAGATAGATAGATAGATAGATAGATAGATAGATAGATAGATAGATAGATAGATAGATGGTAGGTAGGTAGGTAGGTAGGTAGGTAGGTAGGTAGGTAGGTAGGTAGGTAGGTAGGTAGGGAGGTAGGTAGGTAGGTAGGTAGGTAGGTAGGTAGGTAGGTAAATAGGTAGGAAGGAAGGAGGGTAGGTGCTCAAAGTGCCTCCAGTGCGCAAAGAAATGCTTCGAATTCTAAAAACAGATACTGCCGTTTGCTACGTGTACATCAACATTAACACACTTTCGAGAAAAAAATCTATTCGTCTGTTCATAACGGAAACCCATAAGGAGGTATTTTTTGTGAGCGATAAGAATCGATCATGTCATAAAAAATAAAGAGAGACGCTAGGTAGATGGCAAGAAATAAAGCAAGCCCACTCCTGAACATCTATACGTATTTATAAGACGACAAGACATAATGTTTCGTCAATGTGTCGCTTTTAGACCTTTTATGTTTTTCGCGTTTGCTTCGAATGGAAAACAACAACAACAAAAACTAACCTAGGAATGTATATCAAGCCGTACACTTTCACGGCGTGTTTTGTGCTACGTCCTGTTTATTTCATGACGACCCTCTTCCTTCTTGTTGCCTCTACAACGATTCTTTCTGTTTTCCAATACCACTGTTTTGTTTCACGTGCACTTTAAAATAAATGTTTTTTTATGAAGCTTCCCACAAAAACTGCCCAGGTTTCTAAGCCCATCTGTGAAGTACTCTTACAAAGTCGGAAGACTCCTCCTAAGTAGAAGATAGGCCTACCTTGAAACTGAGTACAGTTAACTGATAAGAAGAGTGCTGCCTCATATTTGATTTCCTACGCTCATTATTCATGTATACATCTTTGTTTCCTTCTGAGTCTATTATTACTCGTCAGATGATGAATTGCAGGTTTCCGCTATCTGTTTGCTCCATCTTCTAATAGGATTCATTACTGTTACTTAGAGTTTGACGTATGCTTACCTGGCAAGGTCACGGTGTAATTTGCCAATGTTGTTCCCCTGTGCCGATTGGTGGCTTTAATTCCCAATTAATGGGTTTGTGTTGAGACAGCCGTCAAACGCGATATTTCTTCACCTGCGCGTTGCTGCCAGAATAAATAAAAGGTATCGCGTACGTTGTACAATCTGCAACTGCAGCCGTAATTTGTCTTCGGAAAGTCGGACCCTTCATTCTCCCTTTCAGCCTGCTGCTCGGAAAGTTCACTCCCTAATTATCTTTCGCCATACACCTCGAAGAGGCGTCGTCCCAGTGCGGTGTTCTTAATGACCCGAAAGTGAGGTGTGCCCAGCTGTACGGCTCGGGAAAATAACTCACGTTGTCACACGCGGAACACGTGCAGTGTTTACTGACGGCAGCGTATGTTCACACTATACGTATGCGCACGCCATGCACGCATGCAGCGAAAACAGAAACGGGACCAACTTACCCCTACAAATATTGTGATATATTACGAATGCTGAGGACGACGACGAAGTTACTTAGTGACAGAACGCGTCTGTCACTACTAACTGTTTTTCGTTATATTTTCCACGATTCCTGGGACGCTCCCTGCGTCCCGCCTTGTGGCGATGGCAGCGGCGACTTCTTCAGGCCCACGTGGTCAAATGTCAGCGCCCTCAAGCTCTTCTGTGGCTCAAGGCTCATGGTCCATCACCAGCGACGGCTCAAGAGATGCTCCTGCTCTCGTGCACATGGACGAAGAACGAACTGCTGGCCCGTCTGGCTACAGCTCAGCATTTGTAAGCTCCGCAAGGAAACGAGGCTCTTGGAGCAGCTCCAGTGAAGACACGGACATCTACTCAGTCGACGGCGACGACTCATCAGATGGCAACTTCGTGTCTGTGATGAGCCGCAAGGCCAAAAGGAGGCTAATCAAGACGTCATCACCAGCAAGCACGTCAACCGTGAAGGCAAGGAATGAACGCTGGCCGCATACCATTCTCTTCATGTCCGTGGATCCTACCGCCAGCCTTCGAAAATTGAACAGGCAAGCCATTTCCAATGTCCTTGAGGGAATAGCACAGAATGAAATCAAAGAGGTCCGGCTGAACACACGTAAGAACGTTTTAGCCGTTGACACAACACATGCAGATACGCTGCAGAAGCTTCGAATGATGACAGAGTTTGGAGATGTCAAAGTACGAGCGGTCGTACCGATGACTGGAACCTGCACTGCAGGTGTCATTTACGACATAGACTTGGCAATCCCAATCACGGATCTACCCATTCTGATAAAACCAGCGTACGAAGGAGTGGTCATTAAGCATATAAGCCGCCTCGGGAACAGCCGCTGCGTTAAGCTAGTCTTTGAGGGCGACTCAATCCCTACGCACGTCAAGGTAGGACATTTCCGGCATGTGGTACGGCATTTTGTCCCAAAGCCGCTTCAGTGCCACAAGTGCTTCAAGATCGGTCATGTCAAGGGCGTCTGTGCATACTCCACCGTATGCCCCCGGTGCGCGGAGGCGCACACGGTAGACACCTGTTGTGCAACAACTTATAGGTGCGGCAATTGTCGAGGTACGCATGAGGCCACGTCTAAGGAATGCCCAAGACTCAAGAAAGAAATGGGTATCCTGAAAGAAATGGTCAGGGATAACTCAACCCATAGAGAAGCTTCACAGAAAATCCGGCGTCGACGTCGCCACCGACGGAAGCGCTCCAGTCATGGTGATATTCATACACCACTTCGGTCTACACCACCATCAACATCTAGTAGAAAGCCAGAGAGTACAAGAAAACCTCCACCGGCGAAGCCTCTCTCCCCTGAAGACTGGCCGGTGCTTGCGAACGCACGGCCTTCCGAGCAGCCTTCCCGCTCTCTGCTCCCAGTGAAAGCCAATGCTGCTGATGACGAGGCTCCAAACGCAGATCGTCAAATTATTCCTATGCTGCGATCCATTGTGAGTGTCATCAGAAGTCTTCTGACAAGCATCGACACGCCAACTGCTAGGAGCGGCCTACAGGTGCTGGACGCGTTGAGTCCGGTCCTTGCAAGCCTCCAGTAAAGCCATGGCCGACAATAACAAGTCGTTCCGTCAGGAGGTCAGAGAAGCGTCCATCTTTCAGTGGAACGCAAGAGGTCTGAGATCTCGCATATCTGATTTTCGCCAGTTTGTTCATCTGCACCGATTTCCCATCATGATTATATGTGAATCGAAATTATCGCACCCAATCAGATTATCCGGCTACGAGTCATTTTTCTCTTCAAGTGACATCGAAAGTAGCAAAGTTGTTGTATTTATTCGCCGGGAGCTTACTTACGTCGTCCAGCCAGTGCAACCTCACGACAGCAATCAGTATGTGTGCTTGTCTGTCAAAAAAGGAAAAGTGACATTCACCCTTCTAGGCGTGTATATATCCCCATCAGGTCATTTCGACGCCAACAAACTAGACGGCATATTAAGGGCACATCCGGGTCCGTGGGTTATCACCGGGGATTTCAATGCGCATCATCCCATCTGGGGAAGCTCAAGGCTTAATTCAACGGGACGACGTCTAGCATCATTGGTATCCAGCCATGGTCTCGTCCTTCTGAATGATGCCAGTCCTACGTTTTTACGAGGCACTACATATAGCAGCTGCCTTGATTTGTCCTTTGTTTCACGCCGATTTGCTACACGGGTAAAGTGGTTTTCGGACATTGAAACACACGGAAGCGACCACATCCCCACTTACCTGAAGATCAAAGGTATTTCGAACATGTACTCCTCTACCACAACGCAAAGAATAGATTGGAGTGTGTTCAAGACTCAACTTGAGGATGCTTGTGAAGAAGGCCTGTCCAATGGTCTTCAGCAAGCTATTAAGGAAACTGCACATGCGACTACGCGCACAATAATACGCTCTTCGAAGTACTCTGAATATGATCTCGAGCTGGAGCGACTTCGTGCGATACGCCGTCGTGCCGAAAGACGATACCGACGCACCAATTCCACAGACGATCTACGGACAGCCCGGCGCATCCAAAAGAAGATACAACGGCGCCTTGACAAATTAGACACCCAACGATGGAGGAAATTTTGTGCGTCGCTAGATCCTCATAAACCGCTGTCTCAGATATGGAGAATTGTGCGAGGCCTACGTTCTGTTCCAGAGCAGCGTTTTCCCTTCAAAGCCCTTGCACTTTTTCATCGCCGGCATGAAATTGAGGTAGCAGAAGATTTCTGCGCTATGACCGTGGGCCAGACAGCGTACACAAGCTTACATACAGTGAATCAAATCCCTCACTCACGGGACCCACGCATGGATCTACCGTTTACATCACAGGAGCTCGATGCGGCGCTCGTCTTATGTAATAAGTCGTCGTCAACTGGCCCGGATGACATCTCATACAAGATGCTGTGCAACCTTGGTAAACGGGCACGAGAAACACTCCTTAACATCTTCAACGATTCCTGGCAAGCTGGCGTCGTTCCGCAAGATTGGAAGATTAGCCGCTTGGTATCGATCCTTAAGCCTGGCAAATCTCCCCTGGGCATTGCCTCTTACCGACCGATCGCACTCTCAAGTTGCGTAGGAGAGGTAATGGAGAGAATGATCTTGGCCAGGCTTGAATGGTACCTGGAATACTATGAGATATATCCGAACGCCATGGCTGGTTTTCGCCGTCACCGATGTTCGATCGACAATGTTATAGATCTCGTCACATATGTCCAGCAACAAAAGGCAGGTAAACGACTATCTGCAGCCATGTTCCTTGACGTAAAAGGAGCATACGATAACGTTCTACATGACGCCATCCACGAAGCCATTGAGTCAGTGGGCCTAGGCGGGCAACTGTATTGTTGGACACGCAGCTATTTACAAGGGCGGACCTTGTTTGTGAACACTGCAGATGGTCCAACTTCCCAACACCCAACGCATCGTGGAGTCCCGCAAGGTGGCGTCTTGAGTCCAACCTTCTTCAACCTCGTTCTCATTGGTCTTGTAGAACGATTACCAAGTGTGGTCAAGTTATCCGTGTACGCTGACGACATCTGCGTCTGGACATCTGGCGTGACAAGGCCTCAGGTACGCGCAAGACTTCAGAAAGCTGTGACGTTGGTATCATTGTACCTCAAGGACCAGGGTCTGAAAATCTCGCCAGCGAAATGTGCATTGATTGCTTTTAGTCGAAAGCCAATGAGACCATACGCTATATCAATCGATGGCCAAGTCATACCGTATGTCAAGACGCACAGATTTCTAGGCGTATTCATTGATAGAGACCTCTGCTGGGGCCCACATGTGGCCCACTTGAAGAAGAGGCTAACAGAAATTGCTAACTTATTCAAGTATCTCGGAGTAAAAACCAGGGGGACTTCAGTACATGCAATGATGCAATTGTACAAGACGCTTTTTCTTGGCTATTTGCGCTACAGTTTGCCTGTGTTGACCAACACCTGTAGAACCAACATTCGGACTCTCGAAAGCATCCAGGCCATGGCTCTGCGAGTTTGTCTGGGGCTACCGCGATGTTCATCATCAGCTGAGACAATCGAGATCGCTAATGACTACCCGCTGAAGACGCATATCATGATGGAAGTGCTCAGAGCACACGTGAGGCATCTTACTCGTGCCCCTGCCCATCATCTAGCTTCACTGCCAGAAGCCCGACCTCGTGCCTCATTCTGCCAGACAGTCTTGTCATATCGCACACACATTCCTGCGGGATATACAACTCCATCGAGGATTTCAACTCCCCCATGGAGTATGACCTGTGCACATGTTGAACTCACGGTTCCAGGCATAGGGTCAAAAGCCCGGCTCTCGTCTCCAGCGCTAAAGCAGCTTTCACTTCTCTTGTTATATGAGAAATACAGTGACCATACTCATCTGTATACTGACGCTTCAACTAAAGTGGATGGGTCTGCAGGGTCGGTGATCTTTCCTGCAACAGCGACAACGGTGAAGTTTCGTTTATCCCACCAGACATCATCGACAGCTGCGGAACTTGCTGCTCTACGTAGCGCAATTGAAGTCATTAAACACCAAGAAGCTAAGAAATGGAGCGTGTTCACGGACTCTAAGGCAGCACTACAGTGTTTGACATTCGCCTTACGCCGGGGACCTCATGAACAACTAGTGCTGGAAATTAGAGAGCTGCTTCACCACCTCTTCGACGAAGGACACAGAATCACGTTTCAGTGGATTCCAAGTCACTGCGGCATATTTGGCAACGAACATGCCGATGCAGCTGCCCGATCAGCACACGAAAATGGTGAAGAAAAATCTGTACCATTTTCAAGGACTGATGCTGCAATGACCATCCGAAAAATCGCTAATGCAGAATTAAAATCCCTGTGGAACACCGAGTGCTTACGGCACACGCGACTGCGTAGACTGGACATGTCTCGTAGACTCCGGCCTCCGTCTGGACTCTCCCGACTTGAGACAACGGTGCTTTGCCGACTATGGCTTGGTGTCGCCTTCACCAAAGCTTTCGCCTACCGAATCGGCATGGAAGACAGTGCTGCTTGCGGTCATTGCGGCAGCGATGAAACTATAGAGCACGTTCTCTGTCACTGCCCTCATTACAGCGTGCAAAGACGGCAACTAGCTGCTGCGTTAGCTCGCCTTGACGACAGACCTTTGTCTGAACAATCAGTGCTGGAAAGACGACATGATTTGTGTGCTCACAGAAAATCAGTGAAGGCCCTACTGAACTTTTTGCGTGGCAGCGGCCTATTGTATAGACTGTAGCACCCCAGCTCCCCCCCACCCTTTTTTTCGCGCGCGTCTATTTCCCTCTTCGCTTTCTTTCCAATCTTTCTTCCCAATTCCCCTTTCCCCTAGTGCAGGGTAGCAAACCGGATGCTCCATTATCTGGTTAACCTCCCTGCCTTTCTCTCATTTTATTCTCTCTACGAATGCTGATGAATGCCCGATCTGTTGGAAGCAAACGTGAACAACATATATTTGCCCCGCGCTTGCTTACAGTGGAGATTTATTCCTAGTTGCAGCGTTTCCTAACTGATTCTGCAGGAATGTTGCTTTACCGCTGCATCGTACACTCCGCGGCCAACGATTATTTGCGTGTTCGTAATTATTTATGTGTAACGATTAGGACGTCAAGTTCTCAAGTACAATGTAAATCTAGACTCGATTACTCTGAGGACTCAACTAGAAAGTGCCCAATGTATCTCGAGTCTTTTTCAAGGAAGTCTGCTACACCTCTGTATAAAGTCATATAATGTGGACATATAGGCACAGTTCAATATAATTCAAGGCCCAAGGCTGATTAAAGCCTGAAGCTTTATCGCATCAACACCACTAGTTTATCTTATGTGAGGGTGTCCTTTTTTCGACGCTGCTAGATACCCCCGGTCCGACCGAGGACAACAGAACAAACGAGAGCAACAACGCCGATCGACACCTGCCTTCTCCATGGCGGTGGTCGACACGAGGGAACGAACTCTGGTGACGGGATTTGCGAGACTCCCATCGTCTGAGGCGGCAGAAGAAATGGCCATAACCTTCGCAATAATTCATAGTGAAAACGAGGACACTCTTACCGTGAGTAACGCCAAGACGGTGGTCAAAAACTTTACGAAAGGATGGGTCTCTGTCGAGGCGGCACACATGCTAAACGCCATAGCCGAAGATTTCAAGTCTGGTGCGATTGCTGCCAAGTCTCTCAAGTGGATTCCCGCGCACTTGGGAGAGCTTGGCAGCAACCAAAAATCTGACCTGCCGTCGAACCACAACGAGCGCGCCCACTTCGTCGCGGGACTGCTAACCTGCCGCGACGCAGACGAAAGGGCCGCCGATGTGCAACACATCGACGATAGCGAGGCACCCGAAGTTGGAGGACATAGTACCTCTACAATGAAGATAACAGACCCCGAGACCTTACAGGACTGCAAGAACATCACGGTTACTTTTTACGAGATCCTAAACCATTATAGAAAAACGCGATGACGTTACCCACGAGCCCACATGCTGCTAGCGAAGTCTCGGGGGTCTGATCTGAGTCGCCTGCAGGCCGACACATTTGAGAATCCCCGACACCTGCATTGACTGTGTCCCTTGCTACACCCGTCACCCGGCTGCCCATGGCGCGGGCACGAGACAGCTGACATGGCGCATATACTTTGGGAGTGTGAGTGCATTGTTCGCCGCCACTACTCGGACGAGCATGAGTGTACCCTAGGACGACTGGCTGAGCGGTGGCGAGCCGCCCTTCTCAGCCCGCGTGAAGTGGAACAAATCTGGGCTGCCCAGCGAGCCAGGGCTATCGCCGAAGACATCGCACGATGCTCAGCGGATGACAGCTCCTGGAGGCTTAGCCCGGGCCAGTAATTCCTCGTCGGATCCTAATAAATTTTATTACCTACCTATCTTATGTCTTTACGCTATAAACACCGCAAGTGTTCAAGACATGGTGACTGTGAAGTCATTTTCCTCGTACCTGCGTCTTTCATAAGCAAACACTTCGAGATTTGTTTCTGTATTTTACCGAGAGCCACGGTGTTTCTTGTAATATTACGAAGCTCTACGCTCAGAGACAATTGTTGCTCTACCGTGCGTTTGGAAACTACAGTAAGTACAGTGGATAATCACTAAACACAGTGGCACCGAACCTGCCGTCGAGTGCAGCCGTGGCTGCATATTTAATCTTCTCAGGCTAGATAGTGATACACATCAATTATCAAACAGGCACAAAATAAAAGGCACACATACAGAAGAACTAGGTGGGCACGCACCTTATTGTTTGTCTCTCTTTTGCATGAGTCGGCTGACGCACCCGTAATGCGCGGCTATCGTATTATTTGAGTAAAAAAATGTTGTCTCGTTGCGACGCCGTAAGCTTCGAACACCGTACTGATAGCATTTGACCTACTCTGATGATTTTTTTCTCATTTAAATATAGTAATGCTTACGCAGTCTAAAGGGGTACTTACGCAAAAACTTTCAGCTGTCATTTTATTGCGTCAAACAGAAAGCGAAGTTCTCAAAAGCATAAAAAAATGTACTGCTCAGCGTAAGTGAACCATGAATAAGTGATAATTAGATCTGGGATTTGTTAAGGGATCGAGGTCGATGGCACGTACGGCGGGTTCTCTTTACCGTAGCTGGCTCCATGCCGTGGTCCGCATAGCTGATCTTCACCAGTGAGGAGACGCGTTCGTAGGGATAGAACGAAGGTTTATTACATGATAGTTGAAAGATGGGAACTGTACAGGGATTCAGAAGATCCCGCATTATGTACAACAGAGATTCAGTTCATGATTCAGCTCACGATTCTGCACATGATTCCACTCTTATTTACAAATATGCTTCGGCTTTTATAGCCCGCCGTCTCCTTGCACGGAGGTCCGAAGAAGGCAGTGAGCACTCTCGCCACAAATCAGGTGACGAAGTCTCAATGGTCTACCCACCAGAAAGGGTGCAGTAATTGCACCACTCGGCTAGGCAAAACGGTTCAATGGTAGCACGAGCGCACCATACATTGACGCACCCGGCCCCCGCCTTGAAGGCACTGCAGGGCGAGGAGGTAGAGTCCGGAGAGGGAAGGTTGAGCTCCTCCGGGGAGATGGCCGCTGACCCGAACGTCAGCAGCGGTCCACGGCTGCTTTCTGCTACAGGCTTCCAGAACTTTCTCGAACATGTCAGTCCAAACTCTCGATCCCTGAGAACGGCTTCTTCGACGCGTTCCCACGCTTCCGCGCTGTCGGTGCGTTGCGATGGCCTCGCGTAGATGACTAAAGCCGAGTCGAGAGGTTGACTTAATGAGACCAGTCACAGTGGCGCCGTCCCACGCTGTTCGAGCCTGTTTAACAAAAGGCTTGCCTTGCGAAGCTTTCGTTGAGACCCGACTGCTTCCTGGATCACATACAGGACAGCGTCTTGCAGACTTGCCGCCGATGGAGTTAAAAGCATCGCTAGCAGACCGGCTTACGTACAATGGCGTCTTCCCAGACGAATTGCCGAACCAAACGTAACAAATTTTACGCCCCAAAACCACGATATAATTATGAGAGACGCCGTAGTGCAGGGCTTCGGAAATTTCGACAGTCTGGTTTCCTTTAACGTGCACTGCCTGGAAGAGTGTTTTTTTTTCTGTAAGCTGATTTCGGTTTCTGTTGTACTCTGACGTCACAACACAGTGCAGGATTCTCACTCCGTGCTCGCGCAAGATTTTGTGACGCTTTAACTACTACTCCACCGCGTGGCTCCGTTATTGACCAACAAGCGGCCATTTTGGAAGTTGGCACCTGACGCCATCCCAAGTAGCTAGACTGTCATGTGATGTCACTAGAATTAGTACTTTAACATGACGCCAAGCTCAATGTTACCATGTTCACCACGGGAAAACTGCCTCTATTGGATGAACGGATAAACGTTATTGTTATCCTTCGGAAGGTGCTTTTGCATGTTGCGGGTTACTCTCACGTCGAAACAGGACGGTCACGTATCAGCTACGTCGCGGGCCCATTAGACTGTTCGTAACTGCTGTTTGAGTCCGGAGCTCGTAATTTGTACGGCGTGATGACTTCAGCGCCGCGTAACGCCGGGTATCCAGAGCATATGTTCTATAGATTAGCTGCATTCACGCGAAAGGAACGATCATTAGTTGGCTGTATCTCGGAATAAATATCAAAATGAAATGTTTTATCAGCATTTGCTCAGCGTCGCACTTGCTGAGAGCCATCTCTGTATACAGGAAATTTGTACGGAAGTCATTCACAGTCCACGATTTCCTTCACTCAGCGACTACATCACACCTGCCAAACCAACTTCCATCAGACGTCATCATGATTTGAACATGTCTCATTTTAATCACCGAACAAACTCGTATAAACACAGTTTTTTGTCCGCACTATTGAATTGTGGAATGAATTGCCCGTTGATGTTAAATCTTTATCACGTGATGAATTCATTTTGCACATCACTAAGCACTAATCTTCGTGCTCTGTACCTCTTGTCTTGTATTGTAATTTGTTTTGCATTCTGTATCCACTCCTGCGATAGCCTATCAAGGCTGCAGTATGTTAAAATAAATAAATAAATAAATAAATAAATAAATAAATAAATAAATAAATAAATAAATAAAAATAAATAAATGAATAAATAATGAAAAATAATAAATAAATAAATAAATAAATAAATAAGAGTAGACTGCCTATTGAAAAATCGTGACAGCAGCCTTTTTATTCGGCACGTCTCTCAATGTAACATTGTTGATAACACAGCTTGCCTGATATTTTGGAAATTTACCATAAAAATTAGAAGTGATTTAAAACGGCCAATCTCCAGAAGCTTTCCGATCACACTAAGTTGCTGAGTGAAGAAATTACGAATAATCCCTTTACTCTCTGTGAAAGAAAAGCGGTAACGTCTTATTACGAAGAAAAAAAAAGCAGTAAACAAAGGCGCTGTGTCTCGGTGCTTCCATTGAGAAAATACGATTGAACTTATACCCTGACGAACGTAGTCAGTTATCCTAATCAATTCCGAGTTTGTTTGTTTTTCGGTCGCTGCTTTGGTGTCATCCATGTGGCCTCCCGCTATCGTTCTCGAAAATGAAACGACGCTGTTTCACGCAGCCACGGAAACGAAACAGATCGGCTCAATCGAATGAAAAAAAAACAAAAAAAACAACCAGGGTGAGAGCAGAAATCGTGCCGAGAAAAACTCATCCGCTGTTGCCGTTTGTGCCGCGTGCACAGAGATACGTTCTCCAGATTCATTTTTACCCGTACCGCAGTGAGACTATACTCTCGTTTTTAATGGAAAGATAACATTTTTTTCTCTTCTCAGTATTGACTCCGTTTTTATCAGCACAAATTCCATCTGCACGCGTGCGGTGATGTGGCCTTTGCGGAAGAAAATCTAATTTACGAGCTCTACGGAGCCTTCCGAAAAGAAAGAGATACCGTTTTATTTTTTACTCTATGTCAGAGCAACACGAACGAAAAGCGGTGCACTTTGATGCTGATAATTCAATCTTTTAGAAAGCGACGCTTTTTTGTAGGACCACCGTTGAAGCAAGTAGGTGCTCCTTTAATTAATGCGAACCCTGGATAACCTATTGCGAAGTCCTATCATAAAGTCGTACCGCACTGTTACCACATCCGATTGATGCTATTACGTAAAAAAAAGAGTCACCAGCGTGCCAAATCTGTCGAGTGTTTGGGTACGTATTTGTCTGCCGCGTCGGTGTATAACTTTGTGCGGCCGGCATCGCTTCATTGCGTGGACGTCCAGGTCCGAATATTGAAAGCGAGGTGCCCTAAATAAACGTGGCACGGGATCTTGGAGAAGTAAATCGCGTATGCTTATGTTTAGGAGTCTGCTCGTCTCTACAAGGTTTACTGGTGCCGGACGGAAGTGGTATAGTTTCGACTTCACGTTAACTGATTGCTTCGCGTAACAAACCGAATCGAGGCGTTTACGGATTACACTACGTTAACGATAAAGCGAATCCACTCACTAATAATTGCTTCAACCGAACAAAAATAATTTACAGAGGATAGCAATTGTCTTTTTTTTGCGGAACACATTTTGACGTGCAGCACCTCTTATAAGGACCACCAGAGCTTTCGTGCTTTAGGTGAGCAGTATCTGTGGCCTATAGCAGTAACAAATCGTAGACAGGCGGAAAGGAAACTCTTGAAATAATGCAGAAGTGTCGAAGCTGTCGCTGTAAACCCACCTGAAAACCTATTGTCCTCGCTGGAATCAGCAGCTTTATTGACTTGTAGCATGGTCATTGTCGTTTGGCAAGACAAGTCTAGTTGTATTTATTTATCTGTCTATGTTATTTACTAGGATACATTCATCAGGTTAATTACTAGATCACTCCATTATACAAGAGGTACCGGGACTATTCGTTTCACGTGCTTAAAACTACAAGGGACCCCTGGAAGTTTCAGAAACGCGTGGCTCCTCGCAAGGCCGCGTTTCTTTGAAGCCCTTGCGCCCATGCTTTTCATGTTTATAATTTATGGTGTTCTTGCGGCCCGCTCGCTGTCGAACAGACCTGCCCAAAAGTACTACCATTCTGGCTAAAGCAAATGGTAGTGCGACCGCCATTTAAAATGTTGCTGACGAGTTCGGTTCCCCAACCACGATGAATTTTCCTTTGAGTAGAACCTTTACTTTCTCAGAAGTATGTGTGCATTCCCTTATGGCTTCCTGCTACGGACGGGCGGTTGTCATTTCACCTTTTTTTTAACCCTCCAACCATGCACATCTACCTTAGGAAATTGTGCTGAACACATTTGCAATAGTGCTGTGCATCATTCGTAGCAGGCACGTAGCCAGATTTTTTTTTTTCGGGGGAGGAGGGGGGTTGATTTCGGAATGGGTACCTTCTTAGAATGGCCATTTTTTGCTCTCTACGCCATGGATGGATGGATAAATTTTATTTGGTCCTTCGGAACGTGCTTTAGCACGTTGCGGGCCGCTCCCACGTCAGAACAAAAAGACCGTCTCTCTGCTGCGTCGCGAGCCCGATGGACTGCCCGTAGCTGTTGAACGTTCAAGTCCGGATCTTGCAATAGTGCCCTCCCATTTGGACGGCGTGATGACTTCCCCACAGCGTAACGAGGGGAACCCACTAGCCACGGCGAAAAAACATTTCGGGGGTGGCACGTGCCCGGTGTGCCACCCTCTGGATACGCCCCTGATTCTTAGTTATAGTGATTCTAAAGCGACTTTCACTTGATTTCTCTTTGAACGAGGAGGAGGACGAAGAAGAAGAAAAAACAGGACGGTCCACCAGACGAGCGCCTAGTTTGCTATTCTACGCTGGGGTAAATGGGTTTAAGGTATTGAAAGATAGAAATATAGAACTGTCTGACGTAATTACATTATTCGGTGGGTGACACGTCATTACACATGCACGCGCATATGCTCTTATTCGTGCATGCGTGCGTGGCAGCATAGGCGTAACCCTACGGGAGGGGGGGGGCGAAGGTTTGTCACTGCACCCCCCTCCTTATTATGTCAATGTATGGGGCTGACTTTGCACCCCCCCCCTATAGGCAATAAGAGGGCTGCTCCCCTCCCCTTACCCCCTCGTTCGCACGCCTATGCGTGGCATCTCGTTTGTGTGTGTTTGTGTGGCAAACAGCAAACTTCCTTCAATTAACATCCCTCTTTCCTTTCTCTTTATCTCTCTCTGCCTGTTACTACTTCTTCTGGAGTTTTGCGCTACAATACCATGCCCTCCGGTAAATACCGAATGACCCGAGACAAAAAAAAAAAGAAGAACTTGCCCTACTTTGCATCGTAAACGCAGGATTTTTCATGCGCGCGCATTTCGGTACGCTACGATCATGTACAGTGACAGCTTAACAACGGAATCAGATTTGCTGAGATCCTACGTGAAAAAAAGAAAAAAAATTCCGCCATATCCACGAAGTGAATGATGATGAGTGGGCGAAGCTCCGGAGGTAAACCTGGTAAACCATGAATCCTCTGTACATTTTGCCCACTCGATTTTATTACATTGCTCCCCCTAGCGTACGTCGCCGCACTAAATCGAACGATTGCCTTCAACCAATGACACGCGCCATTAGTGACATCATTCCTATTTTATAAGATCTCGCGTCTTTGATCAACTACAAGTACCGCTTTCTAGTTTATAACATCTTGCATCTTTTCATCATCAGCTACAAGTACCACCATCTAGTAAACACTACAAGAACTAAACGAGAGGTGGCTACATACAGGAGACGGTACCGCCATCTAGTGAACACTGCAAGAACTAAACTAGAGGTGGCTACATACAGGAGACGGTACCGCCATCTAGTGAACACTGCAAGAACTAAACTAGAGGTAGCTACATACAGGGGACGGTACCACCATCTAGTGAACACTGCAAGAACTAAACTAGAGGTGGCTACATACAGGCTACAGGGGACGCACAGCCCACGCCCTAAGGAGCTTCGCCCCTAAAAGAACTGAGAGTCGGAATGTACGAGGTAGTGCGACGGCTGGCTTGCTTCAGTATGCGAGCCAGCGTCATTCGGCAGGCGCGCGCGTAGTCGTTGAAGGGAAGCGATTTAACGGCCAGCTATAGGCGTGTTGCAGCACTGCCTAACTCGTTGACAAGGTGCCCGCGCCATCTGCTCTGTACGGGCATGAGCGATATACTCCGTCGTCGCGATGCCTCCAGCAAGGCCGGGGAGTGGAAGGGGCATGTGCTCGAAGAACTTCAACGAAACTCACTCGGACCTAAAGAAAAAAAAAGAAAAAAAGAGGTAGGAAAGAAAGAAATGAAGCTTGGTGAAGACAAACGAAACGCAGAGAAGTCTCGAGTTTCATGCGGTTGAGAACACAGACGAGATTTATTGCAAATGGAATCGGGAGAACCGCAATTTTGCCCACGAACTCACCGCTCGTTTGTTTCCATTCTTTTTTTTTTACTCCCCGCAGCAATGTTTCGTTGGAGTATACTGCCCCGGCGTCGGTATTTTATACGCCACGGAATAGACCAAGAAATAATGGCGCTGGAAAGGATTCCTGCGCTGTGTTTCTGAAGCGTTCTTCCTGGTGGGGGAAGCTAGTGAGAGAAAGAGAAAAAGAGGAAAAAAAAGTTTTTTTTTTACAACGACGACGATCGTGTCACCGCCACTTTTTGTCTGAATCCCTTTTTTTATACTATTCCCTCTTGTCAAAAAAAAAAAAAAAGAATGCGGGCCTCTATAGGCTTTCATTCCGCTATTTACGGCTCCCTTGTGCTCCCTTTGAAGATGAAAATGGAAAACGAAGCCGCTGCTTGTCTGTACATGCACGTCCTGCTGGTATGCTAGGAGCCTATACGCCGACGATTTGTGTTCGGCTATGGCTGATGTGCGGGAGGAGGCTCTGCACTGATCGTTCATTGCGTTTCTTACGTGCAGCAGCACTTTCTTGCAACGTAGCGCATACTACATATCATGACGCATAAGTAGTTTGGAGACAGACTACGGATACGATGATCAGGTGGTTAACAAGAAAAACATGTGGTTTGCTATCCTACATATTATCACGGGGTCGTGATGTGTCCAAAGGGAGCAGGCTAGATGTTCAGATCAAATTGTTTATTTGGTCAAACTTGTGGCCAGTAAAGGAAAAGTCAGATTGCGGTAACACACTGACACTGATAGCGGCGAACAGAGCGTCGGCCGTCAATCAATTGACAAGCGACGAAGCTTGTTGGTATTGAACCCCGCCACTGTGGTATAGGGGCTAAGGTACTCGGCTACTGATCCGCAGGTCGCGGGATCGAATCCCGGCTGCAGCGGCTGCATTTCCGATGGAGGCGGAAATGTTCTGGGCCCGTGTGCTCAGATTTGGGTGCACGTTAAAGAACCCCAGGTGGTCAAAATTTCCGGAGCCCTCCACTACGGCGTCTCTCATAATCATATGGTGGTTTTGGGACGTTAAACCCCACATATCAATCAATTATTGTCGGTATTTATACATGTGCCGTCGGATTTTCCAGCCTTATCGCGCAAGCTCTAGAATAATCTCGAGTGTTCGCGTCATGCTTGCAATCTTAACAGAACAATCTGCAATAATCGCGAACCTTCTAGAAAGACGAGGCACAATTTTGCGCGGAGCATTCCAGACAGGCTTTGAGGGCGAAAACCGAATCAAACTTAGGTGTAAATAAGAAACGCGCCTGGCAAATGGTGTAAAAGGGGAGAGATAATTAACGGCATTTGAGTGAAGGAAATTCAGCTATACAGGTTGTCTGCTCATAAGAACGTTGAGGCATGTTTAACATCAACACTGCACTAGCGTGATGACACCTACCAATGAGATGCGTGAGCAACGAAGCCTTAAATTTATTCGTTTTTTTAATTAAAGAGCGGTTCGTACATGTCCGGCGGCACATTCCGAAGTGACAAAAGTAGACAGAAGTAGAATTTCAGACAACCATAGAATCATTCTCGACGTCGTGTGAAGTACTTTATGCTGACAAAGCTAATTGCGTTAAGGTAAGCGTACTGTCCAACTCAGGTCGGACGCATGACACGCTAGATCACTCAAGCATTGCAAGCATTGCACGTAGTACATCAGTCATTTACTCGTCACAGTCACGCCTCTCATACAGCGAGCCTAACTGAATGACGACGAAGATACGTTCTCCCCGAGAAAAGGAAACTGACTGTTAGAGAAAGATACAACGATACTATATCGTACTTCTTAAATATGCAGCCTTATGGTACCCGTGATCCCCGTGGCTCAAGAACGCAAGTACGTCGTCTTACCTAATCTTCCCGCCCATTGATAGCCCTCCTGGTGTGATAAATGATATGGGCCCTCAGGTTATATGATAATTTTCTTCACGCACTTCAGTAGTCCCACCAAGAAGGGTGATTCTTTACGCACAGCTTTACAAGCACGTACACTTCAAAAGGCGAGCATCAGAGATAGTTCGAAGTTTCGTTGAGGGGGTACAGGGGACAGCTAGAGTTGGGCAACGGTGCATTAGGGACTCTGAGCTGCCGTACGTAAACTGCCGTCGCCATCGTCACTCGATGAAGACGTGGAACTGTCGATCGCGGCTGCGACCAGCGGCTGTTGCCCAGATTAATGGAATATGCAAATGCACGAGCCTCGATCATTTGAGTTTCTGGCGAGAATACAAAATAGTGAAGTAAACGGGCTGTGTTGTTACTTCACAGACTTTGTTGTGTAGTGTAGCCATATTGATTCAGCCACTCCGATCACCTCGTTTTCGCTGTCTCATTGTCACTGCGTTCGCTCTAGCAACAACTTTTAGCTCCGAACGCAGTGCGTCAGATTCTTCGTAGTCAACATACACGGATTGCTGTACGTATATGGCGAAGTATACTTTGGTTCACTCGCGTAAATCTACGATCGATGAGTACTTGCGGCAATTTCCAAGAAGCGTAGGAGTACGAGAAACTGGCTGTTTTCGCACGTGATGTAATTAAATGCGAACTTGCTAATTAAGAACTTAAATCAACAGAGCGATATTTCAGTTGTGCAGTAATTCAGTAGTTCGATTTTGACACAAACCTCCCAGCAAGACTGCTACGAGCAACGTTACAAAACTCATTGATAAAATTGACCAGTTCATTGACAAATTTGCTGACAAAACTTGTACCTGTATTTTGGCAAAAAGAAATGAATACAAGGAGGGTACCAATAACTCTTAAGCTGGCTGGAACACTCGCCGTAAGTGTAAACTCATGCCATACCTGGCAGCTAATTTCGGAGGAACTTACTTCTCAAAGTTCGTGCGAAACAGCAATAATATTAGTGCCAACATAAACGGGCTTTACTGGCAACAATGGCGTGAGAATATAGGTGCTATATCTGAATTCTTTAACAATGCCAAACTATTTCTGTCCTTACTAACTGTGTTTGACAACATAAGAAAGAAAAAAGGGACAACAAACGAAAATGACGATATGTTACATGCGGACATTCCCAGCAGAGTTCTCACAGTGGGATTTAATAGTTACTTGTACTGCTGGCAATGTTGGTGAGGTTGTCTGCTGAAGGAATGAGCAGGAGAAAGACAGAAAACGCAGAGGTGCTAACTAGTCTAGAAAAAAAAATTGGGAGACTCCTTAAGCGTTGCCTTCAAGAGCAGAAGGCGATAGCGTAATCGGGCCCTGTTCGCATCACCTTCCCAATTTTTAGCGTGCCTATGCTTCTCAGTGTACACCTGAACCATGCCGCGAGAAACAAAGTTGCGTATGCGTGACGTAGGCCTTTTGAAACTGTCCTAGAATGCCTATTCTACAAGTGCAGTTGCGAACCACCCACTACACCATAGTTCTTCCTTTTGCCATTTGGCAGAGTATCCACTACACACCGGTAAGGCGCACGCTCGCATCTGGCCATTTCATTGCTGCTGCTGATGATGATTAACTCTGCCATACTTTGTCAGGTGTAGAAGTTTTTGACCACTCGCTCATTGGGCAACTCGTACGTTCTGACGCATGGTGAAGTTCTACGGTTCTGGGGCGCAATATTACACGTGTTAGTGACACTTCTATCAGTACTTGGCGTTCATATGGCGTTTTATTACAATTTTTTTTTCAAAGCGATTCTGAGCGCGGCTGTGGCTTTGTGGTAGATCGTCTGCTTACCCCACAGAAGGCCAGCCTTTGATTCCCCTCGGACGTAAAATCTATAAAATTTTCTATTCGTTTGCATATATTTTGATTTATCGCTGATAAAGAACGCTGATTTTTCGCTCACAACCGCTGACACCAATGACAATGACGACACCGGGAGAGGAGGATGAAACATTATTGGCCACAATATAAATCAGGACACCGCCATTGCTGCGAAACGAGTTCTTTAATGCTGTCGTGTCACAACTGGTTTGCTACCCTACACCGTGAAAAGGGATAGGTGAGTTTGCAAGTTGGAAGAAGAGAGGTGGCTTTTTTGTCCAAGCAGGTGAGAGTAGGGCGCCTCGCGCATTGCTGTAGAGTTATTCAAACTACTTGAACAAAAGCCACTCGAATTACTTATAGAACCGTGTCCATTTTTCAAAGCTGTTAAAGGAATTAGCCGAGCAAACGTGAAACAAGGCGAGGGTGTTGTGTTTAACATGCCGGCTCTCTCGGTCGAAAGAATAAGAAGCCAATTGTACTTCGAGCTGTCGTGAGAGATTTACCGTTGCAATCACGGTGAGCAATTCGACTTAAGCCCGCTTCTGTTCCTGCACGCATTTATCGCAGAACTCTAAATGCGAGTGCCTACTCTGACCCCGAAGAATGCGTGCGCGGAAGTAAATTACTTCAGTTGAAAATTTTAGTCCGAAAAAAAAGAACTGTTCAGATTCTTGTAGTAAGTGCTTGCACATTTGTGGGTGTGTTCTCGGGCACGAGAACACTATAAGAGCAAAAGAAATGCAATAGAAAAGCGGCCTCCATTTGTTCAAGCATGCAAATGAAACAGTGAGTATTGGGGAAGCGAAAATAAATTAAAAAGGAGCGATTGCATAGTGCTAACCTAATTTTTTGATAGCAGGTTTTTATGTAGGCTTCCTTAATGTGAAAGCTACCGAGCAAAAGAAAAGTTCCTAGAGTGCGCCTTGAACATTTCAGAAGTGTTCTGCTCCTCATTATATTTCGATGTAAAGGAATGCCAGATTCATTTACTGTTTCTTGTTTTCTTAAAAGCACTTGTGAAAATGAGGTCTGCTTCAAGTAACTGTACCTAATGTAATTTCCACATTTCTAGTGGCTTGGGCTTTCTCATAGTTGACTGCTTTTGATTCTTCTTCTGGCCGTCTACCTAAAGGCTACTATAATTAGCTTTTTTTTATACTCGAGTGAAACAAAGCGGGACCTAGAAGAACAAATTCTATTTTGCACATTATCTGTTTCCCATGACACATATTGCAATCAAGCAACCGAGAAATATATCAAACAAACAAGTAAATTTTAAATAACTTCAAACATAGAGGCAGGTAAGTGTGTACACACACACCACACACACACACACACACACACACACACACACACACACACACACACACACACACACACACACACACACACACACACACACACACACACACACACACACCACACACACACACACACACACACGTGTGTGTGTGTGTGTTCAGAGAGCAAGAGAGAAAAACACCATGGATGAGAGAAAACGAAGAAATCTACCTTTTTCATGCTTTAACCTCGCGTCCTCACCGCGATTTATTTTTGTCGTTGTCTTGTTTACTAAGTTATCATTTTCTTCTTTTCTTTTTTTCCGAACAATATTCCTCTTTGCCGCTATTTCTCGCTATGGGTGATGGTGGAGAACACGAATGGAATCGATATCGCAGCTGGTCATGGGTTCCTTCCGCGCGATCGGGCTGATTGGGACTCCACCCATGCGGTGTTGAAGACGAGGGTGATGGGCGGAACGACTCGCCTGTCGAGCCTTCCTCTTCGCGCCGTTGAAACATCAAGACACAGAGAGGTACAGCAGGAGGAGGTGAAGGAAACAGGTCGCGCCGTGCAGCACATGCAAAGCAAAGCAAAGGAAAAATATCTCATCAAGTTCTTTTTATTGCCATTATTCTAAAAGCAATCTAGCTCTCGCTGACGGCGGGGAATCAGCGGAAAGGAGTCGGCAGTCTTCGATTTCTAACCTTCTTTTTTTTGGCCACTTGCCAATGTAATTATAGGGCACCAAGCAAAGCTATATTTCTGCGGCTGTGGTTTTAAAGATGTGCTGTCCCAATAAAAGAAATATAGGTACTTTTGCTTTCACGTAAACACGAATTTTGTTCCCTTTGATTTTTGGAGAATATATAACTCTCTTTATTCCTTCACTCAAGTCATAAGTGAAATTTGAAGGCCGTAACTAACTGAAATTATACGATGAAGGTTTAGCAGCTCGTGAACGACACGCGTTCGCTATTCGACGGTTCTAATGGCTCCGATATTCTGCGATGTCAGAACCTCCAACTTTAAATAACGTTCCGTAAATTTGGACGCGTTCAAAATCTTTCGTGCTGCTATTCGTAGGTTGCTGCTTAAGTTGTTTGATTCAGTTAAAGCCACCGACTACCATTTAAAATTTTCTTTGATCTTTGCGGCATTTCGGAAATACCAAGAACGAGTAATGAGCGCTGATTGGCTTGAAAGGTTGTATTTCAATGCACGGTGCCTATGTTTTTTTGTCGGACAATTTGCATTATTTTACATAAGTAAGTAGGCTCATGGAATTAAAAAAAAGTGGATTCGTCGTATAATTGGCAGCCAGGTTGGGTTGACTACCCTGAAGAGGATGTATTGATCACGTTTTTACAAAGCCTCAGGGTTCCTTGCGAATTGTGTTTTATAGCGCAGTGATAGAAATTGTCTGTGTGCTGCTGGCTTAAAGAAATGTATTCTAGAAAGTCACACTGGTTGTTTCAAGTTCGTGACAAACACATATGTTGAACGTTCTCGTAAAGTTTTTCAGGGGGGCCTATACCTAAATGCTGTTTTCTCACGCTACTAAATACGTTTCTCGTGATTTAGAATTTAGAGCCAGTCTGGGCCCGCGAAAGCGTTTTTTTTTGTGTCTATTTATGAATGCCTTGGTGATGGTACAACTGAATCGATGTCCTCTAAACGTTCTCGGTCTTGCTGTGAGTGGGAAAAGTTCGACAAAATTAACAGAGCCTGAATATTCAATAAATAACATTGAGGGGGAGTTGTTGATGCTTTTTAATAATACAGTTTCATAAAGAGAATTTAGTAATGTGCTTCCGAAGAAAAAAAAAAGAGGCTCTCAAACCTTCGCAGCAACATTATGCTTTACTCCACTCTACCCACATACACGAAGTAGACTCCCATTCAGCATCCCTCGACATCTGGAAACTATCTACCATCGTCTCGTACTGAACGGGGCTTATGGAAAAACTTACGGTATCGCTTTGGTCAAGCAGAAGGTCCATATTACAATAACCGTGGCTCCATCTAATCTGTAGAACATATTTTAAGTACCGAGCGTATGCCGATGAGCATGCGCTTTGTGAACTCTGCATGCACCGGTTATCCCAAAGAACTTTTTCAACTGACTGGATTTAGGGCGCTTTAACCTGCTTCACGTAACAGAGGCATGCGTAAAGCAGGTTAAATGCATGCATCCGTTAACCCAAAGAGCTTTATCAGTTGACTCTGTCTTGGGCCCTTTACCCTGCTTCACGCAACCGGGGCATCTGATGAAACTTCTAGTCACGTATTTAGAAAATATTGGTGAGCTCGACACACTCTAGTGGCACCTTGAAAATTGTAATAAGCCATTACGTTATCACACGTCCCCACCCAAGAGACAAAAGACTGTATGTATATTTAATTTTTTCTTTGCATTTTAACTTTCAATACTTCTCTCTCTCTTTTCAGTCTTCAATGCCCTTCACCACACAGAGTAGCAAGTCATTGTCATACACACGTCAGCTAATTTATCTGCCTTTCAATAAAGCGTTCTCTCTCTTTAGTTTATGATAGATAGATAGATAGATAGATAGATAGAGAGAGGGAAAAAGAATTTCCAGCTTCAGTGAGCATATTCGGGCGTGCTGCAAGCTGAAAGGTTGATATGCGGCTTCAAATTCTCAATTTACACCCCGCAAACGCACTAAAGGTCGCTCATACCCATGTACACGGGCATGTACGCCAAGAGAACGCCTGTGTTTGGCAGGACAACTCTATTTACCCGTTGGAGCTGTTTACTGCGCTCCCTCCTCAGCGTCGCGGAACGCGGTGCTTTCCATCACTCCCCGCGAAGTCTCTCAGCCTGATTAGTTGCCAAGGTGTTAGCGCAACGAAAGCTGGAGCCGAGGACTCCGGCCCTGCGGTTGAGCCCGTTGCGACTGCCGAGAGGACTGCTAACGCGATCTGCCGCGGCGCAACTATTTCCCCCAGTAATCGGCTTTCGCGCCGGGAACGCAGCGGCGGGCGCCGCCTCCTTTCATAAGTTGGAGAGCTGCAGCCGCTGCCGATGACAGGCGCACCTGAGACCCGAGAAACCTCGCAGCCGGAAACAGCTCTGGCCCTGGGGCGACGACTTCCGCATCCGAGAAAACGTCGGTGCGCTGTATATATATAAAAGAAAAGCCTCCGTAATGCAACGTTGACCGCCTCACGTGAATCTTGCCTTCATTATGTAGTCCCACATGCAGAAAAATAGCGTGATAGAAGCGGCCTGATGACTTTTGTTTTTGTATTCCACTGCCTATGCATTTGTTACAAATGAACCTTTCGGAAGAGTCTAGCCTGCAGCTAACGGGAATGTCGATGCCAGACTGTCTTGCCGTACGCATGCTTGATTGGTTGTGACACAAAGAAACCCGAAAAAAAAAAACGAGCCAGGACCTGAGATTGTGATGCTTGCATCAACACGTCACCGGTGATTACCTAGCCGCGGTAAATGAGGACTCGAAGACAGACTAACGAATGGAAGAAAATACAGACATATTGATGTATGAATGAATAGAAAATAAATAAATAAATAAATAAATATAGACGAATGAGTAGTCTATTACACGCATATGCACCTTTTCAACAAAGGTTCTTTAGGGGCATCATAACTTATTCTGGGCTTCTGTAAATATATGCGGGCCCATCGAATACATTGCCAAGGCCGTGACGTCAAAACTTGCAATCCCTTGCAAGAGTGCAGAAAGAAGATTCGCTCTCTTTTTCTCCTTACAAATGGGAGTGGAATCTTCAGCTGTTCTCCCGCTCCGTATGCCCGAATGCTTCCTGGATTCCACAGAAGAAAGTTTGCTTTATAAACTGCAAGAAATGGTGACATTTACACCTACTGTACCCTGTCCTAGGAAGCAGACGCAGTCTTCAAAGAATGAAGATGCATTACCTACGACTGGCTTGGTTTCATCAGAAAAGACCAGGTGTGGGCAGTCTAGCGGGCCAGGGTCGTCACTGAGGACCTCGAAAAATATTCTTTGAGCGATGTGTCCCTGGCAGCCTACGCCGTCGTCCACCTCAATGAGATCCCGTTGCATTGAATACGTCAAATTGTGACCCTCTCTTTAATTATAGCTGCGGCGATTTCTACTGTCACTTGTCTTCGGCAGTTCAAGGGAAATCTCGGCTTTCATCAGAACTGGTCGACTCCCCTTTGTCACGGGGACAGTTCGTTCGATGACACGCGTTGCCTGCATGCACAGTACTCCAGCGCAATGGGCCATCTCAACTTTGAGTGACGTATTATACAAAGCGTACACGGTGATATACAGACACACAAGGTAGACTATGGGAACTTTGATCGAGGACTCTCCCGCGGTGTGGACTGGTCGATGAAATGCTTTCAGCGGAGGAGCACCTCACTCCGCTACCTGATTTGCGGCAAGTGGGACCTGGGTCTCAAACACCGAGAGTCGTGCCGCGCGGACAGAACTACGCGTGCTCTTTGCAGAGCCGACGTGGCGGTGGGAGTCGGGTCTGCCGGCACAGAGCTGCGAATTCTCGGGGGAACGCGCGCAGTATGGCGTCTCTGCCTTCGTAGATAGCAGAGACGGTTTAAGCGCGCTCCTGTTCGGTGACTGAAGATCTTTTGGGCCTCCTCCTCTTACGTACTTGACGCTCGCGCCGCGTCTTCTTCTGAAGCACTTGCTTCTGATTCGCCGACTTCCACGCCGCGCAGCACCCGTCATCGTTCGCAAAAGGCACAAAAAGCTGACCGAGAGTTCTGCAGAGAGCCAGAAATGGAGGAAATGGAACGGGGAGGGGGGGGGGGGTTGCTATCCAACGATCCACACGGACCGGTGGGCCGGGGCGATGCGGCTCTTCAAAGTGCAATGCTTTTCTTGCCTGTGCACATCGATATCTGAACGCCGCTTTGGGCACCGAGTGAAGAGCCAAGACAGAGTAGGGGGAACGCTACAACAGGCACGGCTCTTTGCGCTCTTGTCCCCAGAAACTCTTGCGCCAGAGCATGGCTCCGTAGGAGACGGACGGCGAAGAGAATCGTGAAGAGCAGGGCGGAGAGAAAAAAGTAGGGGTAGGCGGGAATGCGGTGCTCACATTTCGTCAGGCTTAGCGGGTCCTCGAACGGGCTTCGAAACGGGGTTCTAGGATAGCCGCTGTATTGGGTTGCAACAGGCACATTGCGTATCGACCCGGGAATCCGCCGGGCTCTTCTTTCGTCCGTAGATAATACAGTCTCGGTGTCGCGTATACGACGCTGTAGGTGACACTCTATACCGGCTGTCGACGCGTGGCGGAATAAAAGATGACGGAAGCCAATACCCGACATCTGCGCGCAGCAATGAAATAAACGAAGCTGGCGTCTGTCGCGAGTCTTTCAGCTTCGTGTTACGCCGCAGATCGTCCGTATAGTCGAGGATATGACCGCTTTGCAGTACAAAAGGAAGAACGGGGTAAGACCGAGTAAATGAATCACGATCTACTAAGTACAGCCAGTGGCCACACCAAGGCATTACATAAAGTCTTACTGATGGAACGCATTATGCTGGCTCGCAGTATATACAATACATTTTGACGTCACATGTAATGCACACGTCGTTAAAGTCAAAGTTGTAAAAAAAACAAAGTGTGGCAGAAGTTTATGAAGCAGAGCGAGCACTGTAACAACGCATTCGCCTAGGACGACACAAAGGTCAAAGCCACCACAGTGATTGTTACCTTATTTCTCATTCGATTGCATCGATGAACCCTCCCCTCTGCCAGCAAGTCACGGAGGGGTCACATGAAGGAAGGAAGAAAGCAACAAAATGGAGAAGGCAGGGAGGTTAACCAGAAAGACATCTGGTTGGCTATCCTACACTGGGAAATTAGGGAAGGGGCAGGAAAGGTGAGAAAGAGGGAAGAGAAGGAGAACAAAAAGGACGAGACTGACAGTAATTTTTCTGAGAAAACTCCACCGCAAGTCAGAGGCGTTCACACAAACCCGTCTTTCTCAAGAAACACAAAAGGGCTTTTACTGCCTTGTCGGCTGTCGAGGAAGGTGGACGGTGCTTTAATAACACCTGCACAGAAAGAGGCCGATCATCCAGTCACCGCATTGCGTTGGCAAGCACTTGTCTGAGGCAAATCGATGACAGTGGCACAGCAGGTGTTCTATATTTTCATCAGCGCCGCAAACATCGTATGCCGCAAACATCGTATGCCGCACTGTTGTCAGGTGTTGTCAGGACACCACCGGGCGGCCACATTCCACTTCTCATATGCCACTTAACGCCGCCGCCTTGATAACAATCTGCATGGGCTTTAGACATAGCAGCGCCGTGATTCTCAAACAAAAATTTGAAGTGCCGTGGAAAAAATTCCGCCATATCCACGAAGTGAATGATGATGAGTGGGCGAAGCTCCGGAGGTAAACCTGGTAAACCATGAATCCTCTGTACACTTTGCCCACTCGGTTTTATTACATCGCTCCCCCTAGCGTACGTCGCCGCACTAAATCTAACGATTCCCTTCAACCAATGACACGCGCCATATGTGACATCATTCCTATTTTATAAGATCTCGCGTCTTTCATCAACTACAAGTACCGCTTTCTAGTTTATAACATCTTGCATCTTTTCATCACCAGCTACAAGTACCACCATCTAGTAAACACTACAAGAACTAAACGAGAGGTGGCTACATGGATGGATGGAAGGATGGATGGATGGATGCTATGAGCGTCCCCTTTATAACGGGGTGGTGACAAGTATGCCACCGGGCTCGACAAAAAAAAAAAAAACTTTTTTCCCTTTTTTTTTATGTTGGCCTAATGCCTCTACTTCGATAAATTCTATCTTAATGGAAAAAAGGTAAATTTTCAGCTTAAGTTCTCTGCCATTTACGGCACACTGTCCATATTTTATTTTTCCAATATTTATTTTTGTCCTTTCTCTCTAATTTTCTGCCACCAATACTCTAACCGTCTCTTACTTATTTCAATCGCGGGTGTGTTCAGCTTTCCATTGTTGTCCCTAAAACCCAAGGCTTCCTGTAGGTTCGTGCCCAAACGTACACCTGGGTGGATATCTCCACATTCAATCAGAACATGTTCCGCCGTTTCCTTATCTTTCCCGCAGCATGTGCATTGTTCTTCTTCTTTACTGAATCTTGCTTTATAACTACGCGTTCTAAGGCAACCCGATCTCGCTTCAAACAGTAAAGCGCTTCCCCTTGAATTATCGTAAAATGCCTCCCTCCTTATTTCATTTTTGCCCTTTCGGTAGTTACTCAAAGCCGGTTTTTTCTCCATAGCTGCCATCCAGTAAATCCTCTCCGCCTCCCTGACTTTTCCCTTAACGCTCTTTGTTGACATATGGCTCACAATACCAGCCGTATATTTACTAGTGAGTCTTCTAGTTCTTTTTCTCCACTGTGTGTCCACGCTCTTCCTATACAAATAACGGAACACCTTCTCTGCCCATCTACTCTCCTTCATATTTCTTAGCCTTTCTTCGAACCTTATTTTGCTCTGCGCTTCCCTCGCCTCAAAACCTGCCCACCCCATATCGCCCTTTACAGCCTCGTTTGTCGTCTTCCCGTGAGCACCCAACGCGAGGCGTCCCACAGTCCTTTGATTTACATCCATTCCCGATTGCACCTCTGCCCTCATGCACACCACTGAGTTCCCAAAAGTAAGCCCTGGAACCATTACACCCTTCCACAGACCTCGAAGCACCTCATACCTATTGTATCCCCACAACGCTCTGTGCTTCATTATTGCCGCATTCCTCTTTCCTTTTGCTGCCGAGGCTTTTTCCTGTACCTCCATGTATCTATCACTCTCATTTACCCATACTCCAAGGTACTTGTATTCACTTACCCTCGGTATTTCTTGGCCTTGTATGGACACCGTCTGATCACAGGGATCATTGAATACCATCAAACCACACTTCGTTACACTGAATCCTAGTCCAAGAGCTTCACCTTCCCTTCCGCATATATTCGCCAGCTGCTGTATATCATCTCGACTGTCCGCAAATAAGACGATATCGTCCGCATAAAATAAACCTGGAAGCTTCTGCTCAATCATCATGCCGCCCTGTTTGTGTGACAGATTAAAACCAATGTTGCTACCTTCTAGCGCTTTTTCCATACTCACCATGTACAGCATGAATAACAGTGGGGACAAAGGACATCCCTGTCTCAGACCCCTGCTAACCTCAACGTTCTCTTTGCTACGCATTCCTTCCCACTCTATGCAAACTGTATTTTCTCGGTATATCTCCCTCAAAAGCTGTATACAGTCGTCGCCCATGCCCATTCCTTTCAATATATCCCACAAAATTTCCTGATTAACGTTGTCGTATGCCCCAGTGATGTCTAGAAAAGCCACGTACAAGGGCCTATTCTCTATTTTAGATATTTCTATACACTGAGTGAGAACAAACAGGTTATCGTCTAACCGCCTGTCGACTCGAAATCCGTTCTGAAGTTCTCCCAAAATATCGTTATGTTCGGCCCATGTTTCTATTTTCATTTTTACTGCCTGCATCGCCAACCTGTATAGTACCGATGTAATGGTTAGTGGTCTATACGAGCGAATCTTGTCCTTTTCTCCCTTGCCTTTATAGATTAAGTTCATTCTACTTTGTCGCCAACTGTCCGGTATTTGTCCGTCCTTTAAGCTTTTTTCTACTGCTTTTAACAATGCTTCTTTAGTGTTATGTCCTAGTTCGTTAATGAGGCTAACGGGAATCCCATCTAAACCCGCGGCAGTGCGCTTTGGAATTTTTCCTTCGGCCTTTTTCCAGTTGAAATTATCTAGTACTAGCTCTTCCTCTGTTGCTTTCTCCGCCACACTTTTACTCACTGGGGAGATCCCCTGGACGCTCTTTTGAAACGAATCGGCTGTTACCTTTTGGATGTAACCTAGCGCTTCGTACCCTTCCAATTGATTTCCTCCTTCATCTAGAATATGTTGTTGCGTTGTGACAGACTTCCTACCTAGCGCCTTTATGTGGCTCCAAAAAATCCTAGGCGCGGCCTCCTTTTTTTCGTGTATCTCTGTCATCCAGCGTTCACTTTCACCTTTAATTTTTGCCTCTACCAATTTCTGTACAAGGGATTTTTTCTCCAAATATATTTCCCATATTTTTTTGACTTCGTCCTGCGGCCGCTTCTCCTTTTTTGCCTTTCTATGCTCCCGTGATGCTTCGCGTCGCTTCTCGATCGCCTCCCGGATTTCCTTGTTCCACCAACTTTTTGGCTTCCTTTTTCCTTTCCAGCAAACGGTTTTCTTCTCTTTCCCTATCTCCTTCGTCATTAGATGTAACAGCTCCCTATACTCCCAGTCCTTGCCTGGTATTTCGCCTACTTCTTTCTCGACTCTTGCGGCTATATTTATTATTTGTTTGTCATTTAAATACGAGCTGCCAGACTTTGATTCCATGCTCGTATTTTTAGTTTCGTATCCCATTTGTAATGTTATTCGTTTATGATCACTACCCAAGCTGTTAATGCCTTCCTCGTCTATCCTCATTTCTGTCAGTTTGTGGTAAATTCCTTCAGTCATGAGACAATAATCAATGCTTGATTGCTTGTTTCCGACTTCCCATGTGATCTGGCCGTCACATTTAGGCCCTGTGTTAACTATCTCCAGACTATGTTGCTCGCAAAGATCTAGTAATAACTTCCCATTGGTGTCTGAATATCCGTCAAGGTCATGTATGTGGGCCATGTAGGGGGTCATGTATGTGGTACATACAGGAGACGGTACCGCCATCTAGTGAACACTGCAAGAACTAAACTAGAGGTGGCTAGATACAGGGGACGGTACCGCAATCTAGTGAACACTGCAAGAACTAAACTAGAGGTGGCTACATACAGGCTACAGGGGACGCACAGCCCACGCCCTAAGGAGCTTCGCCCCTAAAAGACCAACTGAAAAATTCAAGATTGTTCGACGTATTCGGTGTACGGGGCCATTTTTTGCCGTTGATGGACTGCGTTGCGTGTGTTTCTTTATTATATGAATGGCACTTCTAATACGTTATCTTAGGCGCTTGCAAGTTTCTCGCCCACGTAACTAACCAGAACTTCAGACGATGCGCTGCTCCATGATTATGATGATCGTTGGGTTTTGACGTCCCAGAACCAACAGGGACGCCGCAGTGCAGTGCTCCGGAAATTTACCCCCGTATTCTAGATCGTTCCTTCACTCAACGCTTCACCTTCACTTGAGAAAGCCGATGGAAGCGCCGTCTCTGGGCACGGCAAGTGACTGCGTATCAGCGATAATCTGCTGCGATTATTGAGTAGCTCAGCGTCATTTTCAGCCGAGCCGTGGCGCAGTGCTCAACTCTGTCAAGTGAAGGGTGGAAGTTGAGTCGAGGAGCGTTTGTGAATACGGGGGTTAGACCACCTGAAGTTCTTTAACGCGTACCTAAATATAAGCGCACGGGCCTCTAGCATATTTTCACCTTCATCGAGTAGCGTTTCTCAAAATCCAATACAGTTCTTTGTCTGTCTGTTCATCAAAAATTCGGCCACCGCGGGCGGGATTCAATCACGTGGCGCGGCTACGCCATCGATATGTAAACGTGAACTACACAAAGGTACAAAAACCGGAGAGCGTAGTAAACGACGAAGTACGGCAGCCTGCGTGGGGCACGTGTTGAGGACAGGCTGCACACACGTTCAGGCAGAACGTTTTCGCCTAAAATTAGGAAGCATCTCTGACGACGACGCTCTGGGAAATTGATGTGCACGTGCAGCGGACACTATGGTCTGAATAAAAGAAACATTCATTCGATCGCGCCCATGATTGGATCGAAAGCACGCGCACGTGGGCGCCGGAGGAAAACTGGAGACGCATTCAGGACGAAGGAACGACGCCCCGTTGAGGATGCAATTCCGGGCCAAGCGTGATAGCGCGCGCGCGCGGTACGATTCGAACCGCAGGCATCTTTCCTCTTCTGGCGGCCGGATTCGATATTCGTAGGAGTGCAGCGATGGGGAAATGAAGTGAGGGGCATGGAGGAACTGAAGAGAGAAGTGCGCTGACGGAGTTGAAATCAGGAAGGGATCCGAACAACAGGTTCTGGTGGAGAGCGCATAGAGAGCCTGAGAGATAATTAACGTGGAAGAATGTGAAAGTGGCGTGGAAGGCACGTTGAGATTGAGCGAGGGGGAAATACCTTTCGCACGACTCGTCTACCGTTGGTAGCGTTACGGCAAACTTTGCGTGAAAAGCTGTAAAGGGGTTTGCTTGCAATCCCGTTCATTAGTACGTCTATGAATATGGTGGTCTGGTGGCAATTGTATTACGGTCTTGAAGGGAGACGTACGGGATGAACAACTGCCGCGCAGATCAGCGCGAATAACTACGTTTGTAGCAACGTCATCATCATCAACTATACGTAACAACCACTCCTGTTTCGAGTTGCCTAAATAAAGTGTCGCAGTTTTTCCTGCGAACACGAGCAGCGCCAGTCTGGTGGTCTATTCTGGTACGTATGATAAGAAAAATAAAGTCAATAAATATTTGAAAAGAAAAAGAACACAAGAGAGAGAGAGAGATGAAGAAAAAGGTCGGGAGGTTAATCAGATGTTAGCATGCGGTTTGCTGCCCTTCACTGGAGTGGGAAAATAAGGATCGCTATGTTCTTGCCGCACCAAAACGGTAATATGAAAAAAAATGGAGATAGGTAGCTATAGATCAATTGTGATCAATCAATCAATCAATCAATCAATCAATCAAATATCACAATCAATTCTAGTGAAAAAGTGCCAGCTGCTTAATTCAATGGTTAGGGCTTTATCTTCGAAGTTATATTATATATGTAGTAACTAAGTAATACATAGTTGTATATCAAGTCCGACGTAGTCCGTGCTTGTAATCCTATTAATGTTAATTTTATTGCTCACCATATATAGTATCAAATATATACAGCAAAAGCTGTTATGGGATCACAACAGGGGTCACGCGCAGTGCCGTAGTTGTCCGCTGCCGCCACTGGCGTCCGTGAGCACTATCGCACGAAAAAAAAAAAAAACTCAGTACCAAGGGCACAGTGGAGCCAGAACACGGGTCCGCTGCGTGCCAGCCCATTATTCTACCACTGGGCCATGCCCAAACTTGCCTTAGGCAGGTTTGAAAAAGAATCGCGTTAATACGACTTATAAAGTGTTTTACAACAGCAAAAGAACAGCCAGGCGTCACACAATGGGAATTGTGCAACGGGTGGGTCGTCCAATGCTCCAACCTATTCTAAAAGCTTGTTCTTCATTATCTATTGACTGTGGCGCATACCCACTTCAGACATAAATCTTCACCGTCGTAAGCCACTGCATGAACAATTGGCACAAAATTCCTTGCAAGTATTTAGCAGATACCGCGCTTTTCGGAACAATGAGGAATGATAGCATAGCGAATGCCAACCTATTATTCGGATTTTATTATTATTAATACCCTAGTGGGTACATAGCAAGTGTGGTTGCAGCAGTTACCCAATGAGTGTTTGGAAGAGACTCTGAAAGGCCGCTCTTTTAGCTTTCGCGGTGACTGTGCTGCGGCTTCTGTACAGTCCTGCCGTTTTTTTTAAATACGTCTTTTGCAAACGTTTCCTCTCCAAGTGTAGTCTTGATTCCGCCCATTTCGGGAGAGGAGGAATATGTTATACCAGCGCCCGGTAACTGTACAAGGAGGGACAAGAACAACAAGAAAAAAGGCAGGGGGGTTAACTAGGCACATGCCCGGTTTGCTACCCTACGCTGGGGGAATGGGAAGGGGCATAAAGATGAACGAGAGAGAGAGGAAAGCGAAGAGAAAGAGAAAAAAAAGGATTGCCAGCCAATGGGCTGATGCTTATGCAACTGGAAGGGGCCGTAAAACAAGGGAAGACGTAACCGTCTCTCCCGGGAGCAATGCCAGTGACTCCAAGTGTCGCCCGTGATCAGGGACAACGGCTGGCTCTATCCGATGGGCAAATTATAAATAAACGCCGACGTAAACGCCCCAAAGCACATGACGAGGGAACCTTCGCATACGCTTCTCCCTGAAACAGCGCCGAGTTATGACACACACGCCCTTGATCAGGCTCAACAGGCGCGGAACTTCTTCCGGACAAGACGGGGAGCGTGCACATATGCGCATCTGCGGTAAGTGCCGAGGCGCTACGGGGGAAAGTAGTAGCGAAACGTGCCTGTAGGAAAAAGGAAAAAAGAAAGACCGAAAAGAGGAGCTGAAGGAACAGGTTCGTAAAAAGGCCGGGCTTTCCCGTGGCATACGCGGAGCATCGCCAGGAGTTACGCCTCCCGAGGGGAACGTCGTCCTCGCTGCTGCTTTCCCGGCAAGTTCTCGTCACCGGCGCGCTTCGCGAGAATGAGCGTGGCGCGAGCACAGCGTGGCCTCCTCGCTGCTTCTACCGCCACTGGCACTACGCTGCATCCGTTTAGCCCGAGAAAGCAGGCCAGACCACGCATCCACCGGGCGGCATATCCAGTCAAAAAGCTGATTGAATTGCCGCCTCTGGAAGAAGGAAGCTGTAGTATACTTCCGAGTGGTCTGGTACGAGCTCGAGAGGAACCGCTGTGCCTTCTTCGTTGTCGTTGCTAGGAACTGCTGCTTCACTTCGGTGCTCAAGTCAGGCCCCCGACAAACTGCGTATAAAAAGCCCCCGGGCGTGGTATAGAGAAGAATAAAAACATTCCGTCTCTTTTGCTGGTTGCCATGCGGAAGTTCGTGTTTTCTTTCCACTGCTATACTGCTGCCGCGCGCGCGCGCGCGCGCGTGTGTGTGTGTGTGTGTGTGTGTGTGTGTGTGTGTGCTTTGGCACCGTTGATAGAGCTGCCGGTGCCGACGTAGCTTCCCGTAAAATTCGTGGAGCCTAAGAGGGCTGTAAAACGCCGACACTTGCGCGACCTCTAGCGCTGGGTTGTACGCTCGCTTCCCACGACGACGAGCTCTGGCTGGAAAGCAACGCCCAGCCCTTGCTCGCAGGGTAGCGACTGACGCTAAGAACTGGAGCGAGCGGAATCGTAGGCCAGTCTTTACGAAGTGTGTGGGCGATTAGTAAACCCGGGTTTAGGGCGTGAAAGTAGTAGATAAACCTTTATTCGAGTTAAACTTGCTTGCGCTGACGATTGGGATGACCGGTGAAATGAGGCAGGTGTATAAATAAAGTCGAGTGAGCAGTTTAAGGGTGGCTTTTGTGACTGACTGTTCACTTGCAGAGACAGTGTTCATGCTGTGCATTGTTTCCGAGTTACACAGCTTGCCACTGACGTTCACGAAATGGGACGTTTGTGAAGAAGTTTGCCGCGAAGCCTGAACATAACAATCTCAAATTGAAATTTTCTCTGTATGTCAACCTGCTTTGCGACCTACGAGGTGATCTATTAAGGATCAGGGTATTATTTTAACACAAAGGAAATTCACATCTGTCGCGGAAGCCATGTCCAGTTTACCATTATTGCCTAACTTCATGTTCAGAAAGTTTAGGCACTCTTTCTAAAATTTCAGAGTGGTTTGAACGTAATTACCGTATGAATTCTGACCAGTGCATTTGTTGATTGCAGCTGTTGAAGCTCAGTGTTCATTGTAATTCTGCATATTGAACTATTACGCAAATGGTGTGCTCTGCACAATTCAAGAATTATTTCACTGAGACTTTAATTGAAACTGGTTGTTACAAGCAGTCATTCTGCTAAATGTATTGGTTGAGCTAGTTGCCATTGTCGTGTTAGTTACATTTTCGCATTCGTTTATTTGTTACCTTTTCATTGTTCCTTGTATTGAAATCAGAGCGTAGTAAACAAAAATGCGTGTACAAAAAATAGTTATTCGGATGATGACTGCGAGTGATTTGCGGAAACTGTCTGCATTTCACATATGGTGCACAGACTCTGTGATGCCATTTAGACGTAATGAAACATGTTGTTCTTCAGCACAGTTTATCGATAATTGACTTGTGCTTTGTGATTAAGTTATCGGAGTGATGAGGCGCATCCTAGGTTTTGTTTTTCGCACATACGATACTT
Source organism: Rhipicephalus annulatus (assembly GCA_013436015.1). Taxonomy (NCBI): domain Eukaryota; kingdom Metazoa; phylum Arthropoda; class Arachnida; order Ixodida; family Ixodidae; genus Rhipicephalus; species Rhipicephalus annulatus. The sequence continues at coordinate 15,375 of WOVY01000962.1, read as the reverse complement.
TATAGATTTATTCTGATTATTGCGCAAAAAGAGCGATGATGTTCAACAAACTTTATTTCATTCACATCAAGTTAAAAATAAATAAAACATGTTATTAAGACCAAGCACGTGATCCAATCAAAATTAAATTCATGCAAAATGACATCTTAATAAATGTTTTGAAGAGGTAATACTATTGATGTCTATTGACAGACCTTAATACTCATAGACAGTAACATAATTTAGTGAAATACAGCTAACCGAACAAATAAGGCGCGGAGGTCAATTCTAAGAAAGTCTTATAGATTCTGAATCTGCTTGCAAAAGGTATCGACACCGTTAAGGTCAGTTTTTGGAGGTGTGGTATGGGAGCCACAATAACTTTTATTGCAATAGCAGCCATTAGGACACTCTCGGCGGGTTTCGGTCGTCACCGTTGGCGTCATGTTCCGTGTATGTATTTGTATGTACATGTATATAAGATTCACGAAAACAATAGTTCGGAAGAAACATTTTTTGAAGCATGCGGTCGGGAGCTCGAAGCTGCGACTCTTCACTCCGTAGCTGAGCGCATTGACAACTCTTCCCCGAGCACACATTCTTCAACGCACTGGCGGTGAGTTATCTATACACACCATTTACCGCAAGTGGTACGCAAAGTTTGGAGGTGTTTCGGCGTGGCAGAGGCTTGTTCACAATCACCCACGAGATGGGGCGAAGTGCGGGCTGGAAAATTCGTCGTCCTGTTTGTGTTTCGCCGGCGTTGGGATGTGTGTCTCCGACCAGTACTTGAACACACAGGGCCTTGTCGCCAGTGCTCACGCGTTTATCTCGTGAAGGGAGTGGTTTTCGCGTGTTGGGCTTTCATCACGAAGATCGCGTTGAAGCTATAAACTGCACGAAGGTCGCTTTGCTTGTAGCAGGGGTCGCTTTTTCGAAAGTGAGGTGCTGGCTATAGAATAGTCAGAGTTAGGGGAGTTGGTTGTGCGTAGTAGGCGGTTGCAGCGCGCTGCTCAGACACAAAGTAACAACTTGTTAGTTTGAGCTGGTGCGTTCTTTTTGTACGTACTTTGTGCAGGAGAAGTGCACCGAATGTTTCGAGCTGCTTGCCATTCTTCGTGTGACATTCTAATTTATTGTAAACGCATTCATTGTTGCGCCCTTGCGGCGAAAGTGTGAGCCTCGTTTTTACAAACGACGCAGTCTTCCGTGAAGAGAGAAGGTGGAAACAATATTTAGTGATTGAAAGTGTAAGTGGAAGTAAGTTATCACGTATAAATCAGACCATATTTGTGCGGCTCAACGGATTCTACATAGGCACTTCATAGAATCAACGTCGTTAACTGCAATGTATTGAGTTCTACGAGTCAGAAAGAACACAATAAATTAATTCTCATCAGTTTCAGTCGTGCTTGAACGTGCCCTGCCTTTTTGGTATGTTAAAAACGAGCACAATGACCTTTTGCGTGGATAAAAAATGGTGAAAGAGGCACTGTACAGTTAAGTAAATCTTCGTTGCTGCATTAAAAGTCGGTGGTTGAGCAAATGGCTGAGGTAAGAGCTGTAACTTTATCAGTACGTTGACGCTGTTTTCATATACAGTCGTACAACGTGGCATAAAACTTACATTTTATGTCGCCGCGAAACTGAGCTGGTGGACCGTAATGTATGTATTCGCTCGTAACGAAACACGCATGTATGGACCATGCTTATTCGAACATTCATCTAGCAAGGAAAGGTAGGCATTTCGTTCACGAAACAACCTTTTTATACGAAAATCTGCTTCGCGAAGTTTACAATGTACATATTCCGCGCAATGCGACAAATGTTTTTTCCCTCGCCTGTTCCCAACCTGCTCCTGATTCTTTGTTACGTTTTCGTCTTTATTACGGGTAAGGAGGCAAATCCTGTATCGCTGCGTTTTCGTGTGGAAGTTTACAGCTGCGAATGCGGGTGCAGCTGGTTTCTGCCGATAGGACTGCATATCCTAGATACGCCGACGTTTTTGCGACGTTTCATCGTTATATTCGAGTGCGTATAAGCAGTCTGTATAAGAGGGGAATAAAAACGACGCAACCTTATACCGCAGAGCTACTTCGCAATGCTTCGACCATTAGAAAGCAAGAGAATAACTAAACAAAGATCATGAAGACGCGCTTTACGGCCGCATTGCGCCAAATAAAGAAATGTACCGTAACGGGAGCCACCATTCTAACGCGCAGGGTATGTCGCTGCTGCGAGTAGAGCTAGAACGAGAATACTTGAAAGGAGGAGAGAAGGTCCAATGGTGAATGCGCATTCTGGGCGCACATGTCTGTTCAGACATATGGGTGAGTGTCATGCATGGCAAATGATGGCCAACCGCAATACGGGTGCAATACTGTGCACCTGATCTTCATTTGTCTTCACTCAGTGAGATAGGCTGCGCCAAGCAACAACAATGATGCGGGGAGAAGCGATGTTGTAAAAACCTGTGCTACCGTATCCCACAAGCTAAGCTGTATGCGCATACATGATGCGCCCCCTTCATTCTGGAGAGCGTAGGCTATATCTTTGCAAACGCACACTTGAGTGTTTCTGCGCCCTTACGAGTGAAATATGGGAACGACTTCACATCGATTCCACAAAAACGTAATAGCTCATTGCGGAGACATGCTTCATTACATTGCGGCACCAGTTGCACGAAGTGCCGTAGTTGTGGCCGTTCTCAGTGGAATAATGGGGGCTGCTATAGTTGTAAAGGCAGATCGAGGTATACATTCGCGATATAAAAAATACGGTAATAAATGGGTTGCCTGAAAACCCTCATGATAAAATTGTTGCTGTGAATGCAATTATTAAGCTTTATACGCATTTTTATTTCACTGCGGTATAACTCTCACGTGCCGCATAAAATTTGTGGAAGGTGATTAAAAAAGAAAATTGAATGGAAGCGATATAGATTAGGATGAATATACGGTAAAAAGTGGTCAAAAAGTGTATGCAGTATTAGACGCTCTCGATATAATGCAACGGTTTGATACTCGTTTAATCAAAACCACAACGTATTGATGTTATGTCAGCACCTCGTTCGCGTTTAATATGTGTGTCGCTGCGCAAATAAAGCAATCTACCTTGCACAAAATAGTTCCGATTAGTTGATTGATATGTGGGGTTTAACATCCCAAAACCACCATATGATTATGAGAGACGCCGTAGTGGAGGGCTCCGAAAATTTCGACCACCTGAGGTTCTTTAACGTGCACCAAATCTGAGCACACGGGCCTACCATATTCCCGCCTCCATCGGCAATGCAGCCGCCAGAGCAGGGATTCGATCTCGTGACTTGTGGGTCAGCAGCCGAGTACCTTAGCTACTAGACCACCGCGGTGGGGCTAGTTCCGATTAGTTCGAGCTTTGATAATTTCACGGCTTGACTCACTGTCATCTGAGAATATATAGGGCTCTCTGCATTACAAGTGGGAGAAAAAAAACGATGTATATCTACCGGTACCTATGCCATGTTTATGTTAATCCTATAGCACCGTGATTGAACACTTGCATTTTGACAATTTTCTAGCGCAACACTAACAGAGGCGAAGAAATAATATACAAAAACAAACGCGTTGTCCTCGTGCGCTTTTTCTTAGTCGCTGTTAGCGCTTCTCTACCAAATAATCAAAACTAAGCCATACTAACTCGCCCAAATATCTACGCTTCCAAAGAAATGCTGCACTATTTCGTGACAATCACAAATAAATTGCTTTTATTGCGCTGCAAGGTTGTGATTATTAGTGTAGGAAAAAAAAAACTCCATAGTTAGAAAGTTGCAGATTCATCGGAACATCGAGATTTTTTTTTAGAGTGCAGCGTCACGGCAACGAAACCGAGTTCTCGAAAACGTGTATCGAAGAACAAAATTGGTGGTGGTCTAGTGGCTAAGGTACGCGGCTGCTGACCCGCAGGTCGCGGGATCGAATCCCGGCTGCGGTGGCTGCATTTCCGATGGCAGGCGGCAATGCTGTAGGCCCGTGTGCACAGATTTGGGCGCACGTTAAAGAACCTCAGCTGGTCGAAATTTCCGGAGCCCTTCACTACAGCGTCTCTTATAATCATATGCTGGTTTTGGGACGTTAAACCCCACATATCAATCAATCAATCGAAGAACAAATTTTTTCCACTCGCACAACATACTGCTTGTCTTATCGATGTTGCTAGCGTTTACAGCCGGAAGACATCAGAGCGCCGGTGGCCCTGTGGTCAAAGGACGCCCTCTGAAATTATTCTTCCACCTTTTGCAGGTTTGGAAGAGCTTTTCCTTTCGTCTCTTCCAATTTTACTACGCTCTACTTCATTTTATTTTGCTTTAGTCCACGCTTCCTATGGCTTTGCTTTATCGTTCAGCATAGGCCTCCGTTACCTCGACATGCATGTAAGTTGTGTTCGCGTCACGAGTAATCATGGAGAACCTATGTGGTCTTTTCAGAGACCCTCTTCATAATGGCAGATGACTCATAATGCGCTCCGAACTTGAGTACGTCTACGGTTTGAGTACTTACTGTACCGGATGCGACAAGCCCCCGTAAAAACGATGGGGAAGACGCACGGTGTGGTAACACTTGGAGCGTAGATGACCGAGGGCAGTCAGGCGGTACTTTCTCAAATTCGTCGTTTTAGTATATGTTAGGCGTGAAGCTGAACACTGAAGAAGCTGGCGCTTACGTTGTCGTGACGCGCTAGGGAGAATCACGTGGTTAAAGCGGCCTCGTCGTCTGCTTCGGGAGCGCTGACGGGAGCTGTAAACAAATTTTGAGAATTACACATATTGCCACAGCTCGACCATCGCAGAAGACGCGTACCACAATTCGCGTTCGTAAAAGCCGTCAAGCAAATAGCAAGAAAGCCGCGCCATGGAACGCCGTCCTGCACGCGCCACGATGCTACGCCATGGGACTGGCACGAGACTCGAGGGGCAGAAGAAGAGACCGACGAAGTTAGAGTCAGCGGGCACAGACATTTTTTTGGCTGACCATTTTTAGCTTCGAGTTTACGGGCACAAGTTCGCCCTAAATAAAGAGTTTATATAGTACCAGGTGCTATATTTATTCGTAACAATCTGGTGGACGTGCTGGGTATGATTCCAAGCCCACCACAGACAAGGAGAAGCCCAGATCCCAGAAGATTGGAGCCAGCAGAATTGACACCTGTGCACCAACGCACGAGTCGCCGACTACGTGGTGAGCAGCCCGAGTTTGGCCCCCTAATTGACTCATCAAGACCTGTCGAGACCTCAAGCACAAGCGTCACTGCGATGGCCACCCAGTCGATGCCATCTCCATCTCACCTCATCGTGGATTCGCCACGTACACCAGAGGTCTTCCACGGTGAGACCTTTGAAGACGCCGAGGACTGGCTTGAAGGCTTCGAGCGCGTTGCACGTTTGAATGGTTGGGACGAAGCCCGAAAACTTCGTTACGTTTACGTCGCCCTGCAAGATTCGGCACGTACGTGGTTCGAAAACCACGAAGCGTCCTTGCTGTCATGGGACGACTTCCGACGAGAGCTGATCGCAACCTATCCGAACACGGACCGCAAAGAGAAGGCAGAGGCTGCTCTTCAGGCGAGGAACCAGCGGAATAACGAGAGCGTGGCCATGTACATAGAAGACATGTCACGGCTCTTCCGCCGAGCCGACCAAAACATGGCCGAGGAGAAGAAGTTGCGGCACCTAATGCGCGGAGTAAAGGAAGAAATTTTTGCAGGCCTGGTGCGTAATCCACCGCGAACTGTGGCGGAGTTCCGGTCCGAGGCAACGACCATGGAAAGGACACTACAACAACGGGCGCGACTGTACAACAGAGACTTCAGCGTCTCTTCAGTCAGGGCGGAGTCAACAACCCTCCCCACCAACGTTGACGTCCTCCGAGAATGGTGAGGGCTATTGTTAAGGAGGAGCTCCAGAAACTGCAACTTCCTCAAAGTCCTTCAGCGGTGCCCTCAATCGCGGACGTTGTGCGTGAAGAAGTGCGGCAAGCAATTATTCAACCGCAGCCTCAGGTACCACACTACACGCAACCGGAACCTCAGCCACAGCTGTCGTACGCGCAAGTCGTACGGCAAGACATGAGGCGCCCGAGCTTTGCACAAGCTCCCGTTATGCCACCGACCTTTCCTCGCAGTACTCCAGCGCCGATGCCAGAAGCAAGACCCCGCAAAAGTGATGTATGGCGCACGGCAGACCGGCGGCCCCTCTGCTACCACTGTGGGGAGGCAGGTCATCTTTATCGGACATGCCACTACCGTCGGGTCGGGCTACGTGGCTTTCCAGTGAATGCGCCCTGCCCTCGTAACGGTGAGCGCCCTTACGAAATCGAAGAATATTTATCTTCGCGCTATGCCTATCCAAACACTCAGCGACATGAATCGCGGTCGATTGCACCAATGCGCAATAGGTCGCCGAGTCCACACCCATCATCTACTTTCCCGAGGCGTCGTTCACCAAGCCCGCGACGGGAAAATTAGAACCGGCGACCTGTGGAGGCAGGGCCGCTGATTTTCGAAAAACTGAAAACCCTCCATCGCTAACCGGATCAGACGACGACACTGACACAACGACGGACAAGCGCAGTAATGGTGATGTGACATCCGAGCTTCAAGTCAGAATAGACGACGTCGAAACCATAGCGTTAATAGACACAGGTGCAGATTACTCAGTAATAAGTAGCATGCTCGCAAAGAAGCTGAAGAAAGTGCTCACTCATTGGACCGGACCGCAGATACGCACCGCCGGCGGGCACTTAGTCAGCCCCGTAGGATTGTGCACAGCGAGAGTGGGAATAAGAGGCCATGTGTACGTCTGCAGTTTTATTGTTCTCCCTGAATGTTCCCGTGAGGCAATTCTGGGCATGGACTTTCTGCAAGCAAACAGTGCCATCATCGACTTGCAGAAATCCCAAGTTTCTTTCTCTACAGAGAACGCTGTTGCCGTGTGTCATGCGGAGCAACCAATTGTTTCGTCTCTTCGTATTGTGGATGAAGGTGTCATAGTGCCGCCACGTAGCAGCGTGACAGTTTCTGTGAAAAGCGACGTTTTTCGTGAATATGCCGGACTAGCTGATGGAAATGTCGAACTGCTGCTCACAAAGGGAATACGCGTGGCGAGAGGTCTAGTGAACCTGCGGAACGGATATACTGATGTGCTATTAACTAACTTTACCAACGAGGTACAGCATGTGGCGAAGGGAGCAGCCATAGCATCACTTCATGACTACGTACAAGTCTCAAATGTTTGCACCATGGAAAAAGTACCTACAACGCCCTCACCAGTGGACAGTGTCCTCGAGAAAATAGATATTGACCGAGAGCTTTCATCTCTGCAGAAAGACCAGATTGTGGAGTTGATCAAGGAATTCGCAGAGTGTTTTTCCTCTTCTTCAAAAGTCGGACGTACGCCTGTAGCAAAGCACCGCATTGTAATCGAAGGGCATGTTAGACCAGTATGTCAGCATCCATACCGAGTAGCTCCAAAAGAAAGGGAGGCGATAAAGAAGCAAGTACAGGAGATGCTCGACGACGATGCCATACAGCCCTCCAAAAGCCCATGGGCATCGCCGGTAGTACTGGTGAAGAAGAAGGACAACACCATGCGGTTCTGTGTTGATTACAGAAAACTCAACCTCGTCACGAAGCGAGACGTGTACCCACTCCCACGAGTCGACGATACGTTGGATAAACTGCGCAACGCTCACTTTTTTTCATCGTTGGATCTAAAGAGCGGGTACTGGCAAATAGAAGTCGACGAACGAGATCGGGAAAAGACGGCGTTTGTGACACCCGACGGACTCTACGAGTTCAAAGTACTCCCATTTGGTTTGTGTTCTGCTCGCGCTACCTTCCAGAGGATGATGGACACTGTGCTCTCCGGCCTCAAATGGCAGTCATGTCTTGTCTATCTGGATGACGTAGTAATTTTTTCCACTACGTTCGAGCAGCATGTACAGAGATTGAGAACGGTACTGGACGCTATTCGTATGGCTGCACTTACGATCAAACCCGAAAAGTGCTACTTCGGGTTCCGGGAGCTTCGGTTCCTCGGGCATATTGTCAGTTCTCACGGTGTCCGCCCAGATCCGGATAAGATCACTGCGGTTGAAAATTTCCCAAGGCCAAGAGACAAGAAAGCTATGCGACGTTTCCTGGGGCTTTGTGCCTACTATAGGCGCTTTGTTGAAAATTTCTCCAAGATTGCGGAACCACTGACACGGCTTACGAAGGAAGGTGGGCCATTCATCTGGCACCAAGAGCAAGAAGACGCCTTCTCTGAGTTACGACGGCGTTTGCAGTCACCCCCCATACTTGCTCATTTTGACGAAGATGCCAAAACAGACATTCATACGGACGCCAGCAACGTTGGCCTCGGTGCTATTCTTGTTCAATGGCAGAACGGGGAAGAAAAAGTTATTGCTTATGCAAGCCGCACTCTGTCGAAAGCTGAGTATAATTATTCAGCTACGGAAAAGGACTGTCTCGCAGTTATATGGGCCATCAGTAAGTTCCGTCCATATTTATACGGTAGACCATTCCGAGCCATCAGTGACCATCATTCATTGTGCTGGCTTGCGAACCTCAAGGATCCTTCCGGAAGACTTGCTAGATGGAGCCTACGTCTACAAGAATATGACATCACCGTAGTCTACAAGTCTGGCCACAAGCACAATGACGCGGACTGCTTGTCACGAGCACCAATCCAGAACTCGTCTCCTGAGCATGAACAAGACTCCGCATTTCTTGGAGCTGTGAATGTGTCGGAGATGGCTCATGATCAACGAATGGACCCAGAATTACTTCTGGTTATTCAATACTTAGAGGGACAGCAAGTCGAAGTACCGCGAGTTTTCGTCCGTGGACTACGTTCCTACGTCCTCCGCAACAACGTTCTCTACAAGAGAAACTTTCAACACACCAGTGAAACGTTCCTACTGCTGATACCATCAGCACTGCGAGCGGAAATTTTAGAAGCGTGTCATGATGACCCATCGGCAGGTCACTTGGGCATTAGTAGGACTTTGGCAAAAATCCGCCGCAGATATTACTGGCCAAAATTGATGGATTCAGTACAGCATTACGTAAGATCATGTCGAGAATGCCAAAGACGCAAAGTACCACCGCTAAAACCAGCAGGTCTTTTGAAACCGATAGAGCCACCGAAAGTCCCGTTTGAGCAGGTCGGAATGGATTTGCTAGGACCATTTTCTATGTCATCGTTTGGGAAGCGCTGGATAGTTGTAGCAACCGACTACATGACCCGGTATGCCGAGACGTCATCTCTCACAAAAGGAACGGCAAATGAAGTGGCTCAGTTTTTCGTGACCCAGATAGTGCTGCGACATGGCGCACCTAAAGTTCTTATAACTGACAAAGGAACTGCGTTCACTGCCAGGCTAGTACAGTCTGTCATGAAACTAACGCACACCGACCACAGAAGAACTACCGCATACCATCTGCAAACTAACGGGTTAACTGAAAGGCTGAACAGGACGCTTGCTGACATGATCGCGATGTATGTGGACGTCGAGCATCGGACTTGGGACACCATATTACCGTATGCTACATTTGCATACAATACCGCAGTACAAGAGACAACCCACTTCACGCCATTTCAACTTGTTTATGGTCGGACAGTAATAACGACATTAGACGCGATGCTGCCTGTCAACAGCACGAATGAAGAGGACCCTGACATAAGCGAATATGTAGAAAGGGCAGAAGAGGCGCGACAACTAGCACGGAACCGCATCATTCAACAGCAGAACGTCGACGCGCACCGTTACAATCTAAGACGAAGGGACGTTCAATACTCCCCTGGAGACCAAGTGTGGGTCTGGACGCCCGTACGTGCACGTGGCCTATCAGAAAAGCTTATGCGGCGCTATTTTGGCCCTTACAGGGTTCTTCGTCAGCTAGGCCCATTAAACTACGAAGTGATCCCTGAAGGTCAAGTATGCACAACACGACGCAGGAATCTCCCGGAAGTTGTACATGTAGTACGTATAAAACCGTACTACGACAGGAACTTAACAACGTCGTCTAACACAAGGACAAGTCCTATTGTTTAGAAACTGTCAGCCGGCTCTACGCATCGGGGCGATGCGTGCTAGGAGGGGGACTAATGCCACAGCTCGACCATCGCAGAAGACGCGTACCACAATACGCGTTCGTAAAAGCCGTCAAGCAAATAGCAAGAAAGCCGCGTCATGGAACGCCGTCCTGCACGCGCCACGATGCTACGCCATGGGACTGGCACGAGACTCGAGGGGCAGAAGAAGAGACCGACGAAGTTAGAGTCAGCGGGCACAGACATTTTTTTGGCTGACCATTTTTAGCTTCGAGTTTACGGGCACAAGTTTGCCCTAAATAAAGAGTTTATATAGTACCAGGTGCTATATTTATTCGTAACAATATAAAAGGAATAATGGACAACCACCGGCGTGTAGCATGAAGCCACAAGGAAATCTACACGGTTCCCTCAAAGAGGGAAGCTTCTTAGTTGAAAAAGCCCCGCCGCGATGGTCTCGTGGCTAAGGTACTCGGCTGCTGACCCGCCAGTCGCGGGATTGAATCCCGGCTGCGGAGGCTGCATTTCCGATAGAGGCGGAAATGATGTAGGCCCGTGTGCTCAGATTTGGGTGCACGTTAAAGAATCCCAGGTGGTCGAAATTTCTGGAGCCCTCTACTACGGCATCTCGTATAATGATATGGTAATTTTGGGACGTTCAACCCCACATATCAATCAGTCTTAGTGGAAAAAAAGAAATTTGTTTCTCTACGGGAATTGAACCTGCGACCAACACCTTTCTGAGACGCTTGCTTTACCACTTCAGCTAATCAGTATGCTAGCAGTCGGCAATGCGGGGACGAGAGAGAGAGACAGACAGATTCAAGGAAAAAAAGGGAGGCTAACTAGATGCACGCCCGGTTTGCTTCTCTGCACTGGAGGAAGACACAAAGGAGCGAAAAGAGATAAAAGGAGAGAGGGAAGAAAGATAAACAGAATCCCGAGCACACTAGCGTAGCACATCCAGTCTACAGCTGGTCGCTCAGATTTGTTGAGTTTAGGTACTACAGTAGCAACTTCGTGTGCTTCGACAGCGGGGATGAATTAGTCAACACACAGAAGCACATGAACAACACCTATAGAAAATAAGTTCTGTGAAGCTAACTAGGATGCTTTCGCGACAGGTGTGTGGCACGCAAGTTATGTTTGGTTCGTTTGTTGAGTTTAACGTCCCAAGCGACTCAGACACCGTAGTAGAAAATTCAAGATAATTTCGACCACCTGGGGTTAATAAACGTGCACTAAAATAGCATATACTCGGACATGCAACGTTTCGCCTTTGTACGCAGCAGTGCAGCAGTAGCTATGGCGCTTAAATTTGCTGTTGATGGAAAAGTTTCGGGTCGAACCCGGCCGTGGCGGTTGCACTTTGATGGAGGTGAAATGCTAGGGACTCGTCTACAGTGTGGCGTCAGTACACGTTAAGGAACACCAGATGGTCGAAATTTCTGGAGCCCGGCACTATACGGCGTCTCTCGTAATCGCATCGTGGTTTTAGGATGTAAAACCCCAGATATTATTACTAACATTTTTGCGTTCACAGAAATGCGACCGCAACGGCCGGCATCGAACTCACGTATTTTTGGTCATCAGCTGAGCACCGTAACGATCGGACGACCGCAGAGGCGTTCCAGAAGTTATATACGACGCCGCAAAAATGGTAGACTTTTGTCGTCAGTGTGACAGATGCAATGCCAACCCATTTATCGAATTCTTTTTCTGGCACTTCAATTTTGAAGAAATATTTCGGGGTATTTTTTCTCATACTCGCACATTAGAGGCCGTTGTGGTAGCTCAGTGGTTAGAGCATCGAACGCGTTATTCGCACATTAGCTTTTTAAATATAATCTTTCTTTGCTAGCGCCGCGAATGCGACAAGTGTGAATATTCCAGCTCTCCCTACTCTCTACGATAAAACAGAGGGACGGAAGAAAAAAAAATATCTCGTTACCAGATGCGTGTATTCCTTCGCCGAGAGATGAACGATGTCCCTATAACATAGTAATAGAATAATGATTCATAAAGGAGTGGTATCCTAAACCCCAAGACAAACAATTTTTGTGTCAGCCATGCAAACGCTGTGTTGCTCCTACCACGTTTGAGTCTTGCTTTCCAGTGGGACTTGACTGTTGGGCCACTTGGTTTTGCATTATCACTCTGTTTACTTAGCGCGATTTGAACGAGTGCAAAATAAGGTAAATAAAGACATAAGCTAACATTTATTTTGTATCTGAGCATTTGTGTATATCTTGTCAAACGTTGGTGGGACCATAACAAAGAACCATTTTTATTAAAATAAATCACGTGAGCGGCCAACTTGAAAACGCCTTTTGTCTATATGTTATCCCTCAGGTCAACAGAGCCTTGTAAATGAACGGTCCGAATAATTTCTCATGCATATCGGGAACCTCGTGACAGTGCATAGGGTATGATGGTTGGTGTTCGCGTGGATTATGCATGCGTCGCTCGATGACACAGCTTTACTTTAGATGCACGCGCGTATAGAAAGTTCCGTAGCCGTCATTGTGGCTTCGTGGGCGCTTTGTAGATGTTGGAGATGGGCCTATTGATCTATTTTCTTTTCCGCTAGGTCCTTATTGAAGAGCCATTCAAGGACGGTTTGGTGCGTAGCATATACATTTCTGTATTCGTAAACCTGGGGTCTCGGAATCGGTCATATTCATTTATTCGCGAGATGTACTCGAGAACTCTGTATGTGCAACCGTTAGACGAAAGACCATATGTGCACTGTATATTGTGCACATACAGACGACTGTGAAAGTGGGTGTGTTCAGCACTGGTGTACGGGTTCAAACTCCAGGATTGATGTGAGACTGGCGCACAAGTGGCGTGAAAGTCTTGAAGTGTTAAATCGTCTTTGGCGATAATGATCGCGATGAACGTGTAGAATCACAGCTGAGGGCAAGCAAATGCTCCCTGAATGGTACTCACGATGGTGCTGATGAAAGCGTTGAACATCACAATAAATGAATCGACGATGACATTAATGAGGAATGATGATTGACGCGCTGCAGCAGAACCAATAGCAAGCAGGTTTACATGAAACGATTGTGACGCTGATGGGGGAAGCCTTCAACTGACGATGATGACATCGTATATGCTTTGTGAAAATGGGGATAATGATTAACGTGTTAAACAGAGCCTTTGGGGACCATCTTCCTTCTGGACAGTGATGAGGAATCATGGACCAGGTGTTATTGGCGTTTCGGGGTGCACATATGTTGAAAGGTGTTTTCTTCCCAAATGAAGCTCGACATTCCTGGTTTTCAGATTATTCCGTCTTTCGCCTGTACTGTTATTGAATATATGCAAAAATTGTTCTGATTGCGCATTTGAATCGGGCATAAGGCACAAATGTTTGAAACAACTTTGATATAATAATTGTAGGAGTTTAACGCCCCAAAACAACCATTTGATTACGACAGATGGCGTAATGAAGGGCTCCAGAAATTTTGACCACATGGGGCTTTTTAACGTGCCTCAAGCATTTTCACCTTCATCGAAAATGTGGCCGACGTGACCAGAATGGTTAAGAGCACTTTTCTCATGTGACAGCGCATGTAGGAAACCGCTCGCATTGTGCGTTATTTACTCCAAAGATTGAGCTGCGGTGGGGTCTGTTTTAATGACTACGTAACTTCGTGTTCATTTGAGCGTGAAAGATTATCGCGAATGCCTTCCAACTAACACAACTTGCTATCATTCGACGAACGTAAATTCGTCATAGTTGCTGTTGGCGCAGGTTTGGTTACAGCAGTTGACAATAAAAATGTTTCCGTCGCTCTTAAATATTGTCTCGGTTGGACTATTTCAGCACATAATTGCGAATTCTATCGCAACTAATTGGGAGACTATTATTCTGTCGCTGTGACGTACGGCGGCAGAAATGTTCAGACCTCGAACAGCTCAGAAAAAAAAAACACGATTCACTGTGAGTAGTGCATAGTATTCTTGCTCTCATGTTTGTAATTGCGACTGAATAAAGTCATTAAACGCAACCATTTACTACATTCTTCTATTTACGGTTCTTTTGTTTGATTCAACCACCAGTACGAGTACGGTACGAATGAATCAACTCGTCTTTCGCTCGTTAGTTCTTCTGGCTTTTCTTCTTACAATCATGCCCACCGGACAAGGCTGTTGCTCATTAGCGAAATGAAGACCCGTGCTATAGAGCACACGTACATAGCGTTCTTGTTGGTTGTCAGCGAAGCTGCTCGAACGAATTAACACACAACAAGGCCCTGAGTGGCTCGCAGATGCGATTGCGCGCCCACGCACGAGCACCCGGAGTGCGTGCGAGGAAACCATTAGTTGCAGGGACGCTGGTCTTACTTACTCCAGGCCCGCCTGACAGAAGTGACGCCTGTGGCGGTGAAACACTGGCTGTGGGAAATGATTTTATCGCACTTGCAGTGGTGGCAGCAACGCGGATCACGGAAGTTAGCGGGATGGTGTCTTTTCGACCGAAAAAATAAAATAATAAATTGACTCGTTTTCGTGCAGGAACGAACTTTACTTGCAGTGTTTTTCAGATTGTACAGCCGTAGCCAGTGTGACGTCACCGCAAGCATGCACGTGGACAGTATGCAAACAACTGTTTGTTTCTCAGACACATCGCCTCATAATAAAACTGCTACTTACGCCACGAAATTTCGCCATATTTTGCTGTCGTGCTTGCGCCCGCAGATGTATTGATGCCAACTCACACTATTGCAGCGAATATCGGCTCAGGAGATGTGTAGTGATAATTCAGGCACGGAAAATAACTAATGATAATAATAGCTGAAACGTCACGTGTCAAAATTGCGATGTAATTATTGGCCGCACAGGGGTGGATACCTCTAGAAATTGTGAAGTTCTTGGGGGTGTTTAACGTGAACTTAAGTATCAGTACTTGAACCTATTGTGTTTCAACTCCATCGAAAGGCGTTTCAAACCCGCCTTTTTCGTAGTAGCAGCCCAGCACTATAGTCACTGTACCACAGCGACGGCTGACAGAATACTCAGGGCAACATAACACCCCCCCCCCCTCATTAAAAAAATATACACGTTGTGTTACTATAAAATCAGATTTGCATTTTACTTATTTCGTTTAGCAATATCAACGTTCGTAAGTCCGGACGCTCGATTTTGCAGTGCTCTCTCAATTAAAAAACTCAATCTTCTTATAATGCACTAGCCTCAGTCTATTCGAAGGGCGAATGTTCTTCTTCTTCTTCTTCTTCTTCTTCTTCTTCTTCTTCTTCTTCTTTCTTCTTCTTCTTCTTCTTCTTCTTCTT
>WOVY01000961.1:0-13567 GCA_013436015.1 Rhipicephalus annulatus | reverse complement strand
TAACCTCAGTGAGCTGGTAATGTTTTGAACTCGAACAATAACTTTATGCCAGAAACACCCAAAGCGTTTATTTCACGCAAAAGGAAGGTTGAACGGACATTCAACGTGTCTGGCACATATCAACGCATTCTCTTCTTATCTAGACACTGACTGGTGCTTTTGTTTTGTTCTTTTTTTTCATTACAACCACGGAGTGTTTCAGAAAAAGGTGTGAAGTAGCTTCTCAATTCTTATGACGCCGAAATTCTGGCATTACCCGATATATAAAATGAAACCCGAAGAGAAATAAAGACAAAGGTAAACAAGTTTCTTTCAATGCTGTTAGCGTAAAAGTCGTATAAAATGACATTTAGGCCGTGTACACTAAGTCTATAATTTCAGACATATAGAACGAGGTAAGTGCGTGGTTCGGTAGTTTTCTGGCCGTCAAGAAGCTATATTACACTCTGCATTTCTCTATTTTTAAATCACGCCCTTCTTCGTCTACCCACATGCGAAATGATACCGTTATACGAAGAGCACTGAATCTAATAAACTCCTTCAGCAAGTCTTGTATTCAGAAAGTGCCACTGAATTATTTGCACATGAGTACCGTGAAGGTCATTTTCTGAGACGCGCTCTTTGCCACCCTTGTTGAACCTGTACTGGCGCTTCTTCTGGTGTTGTCGACTGGTCAGCGGTGCTACAGCGATGCGCCCGACATTATCCACTGTGGCATTGTATTTCAGTTACTGAAATACTACCGTTACATTGGATCAGCTTTGCCCTAACACTGCAGCTGTAGTCAACATTCCTGGCAAGCCGACGATATTCGCGCAGCTATTAAACTTCCCCCAACGTCGATCCCCGGCGTAAAGACATAGCTCGCTACTCATCGACCGCTTCGCATGACATTGACTCACAGGTCGCGTGGTATCTGTCAAAATTTTTTACGGCTATGAGTGCACAAAGTGTCAGAATATGGAGCTGGTTGCGCTGACACCAGTGTTTGGAAGCCGTGCCGGGGCCCGGAAAATTTCAACTTCTACAACCCATCGTAGATGGCGAAACAGTCAACCATGGTTTGTTCCGGCTTCGAACACCGGGAGGGGATCTACCAGCCTTTGCGATCTACTGAACTTAATAATTCGCGTGGCCACTGCTATTCGCGCTATTGCACTCTCATGAAGGGGCGTCCTCATTGGGGCCAAAATTTTAATTTCAAAATAGTCTTCAAAATAACCAAAGACTGCCTTCTTGTATAATTATGCACCTAAATAAAACCAATTTATGTTTATATCAAGTAGCCTTGCGTTGCTATGTGCCACGTAATCATTCGTTTGTATTATTTTTACAGTGATAGCTGTATACGGCCAGACGAAAGGAAGAAGCCACGAGAAACACTAAACGTCTCGATTGGCTTCTCCGTTGACTGCACCCAAGTGCGCGTTGCGCCATTTGGAGCGTCATCAGCGTGCTGTTCATTTCTTCGTAAGCATGCTGTCGATACCTCACGTAGTAGTTTGCAGCAGCGTGACTTTCAAAGAAAGAAGAACGAAGAAAAACAGATTGGAGTACTCCTGGTAAATTACAAGGCTCGTTCGGCGAACACTTGTCTCCGTGGAGGCAGGGTTGGTAGGAGTCAAGGTCTAAAGATACAAACACTTTAAGTGGGGACACTTCTCGGCTTCCTTAAGGGACGCGATTGACCCATTTCAAACTGTGGTATCGTTAAGCCCAGTTTGTTCCCTGACCGACTCTGCTCCTCTTTTGTCGCTTGAGGTTACACCTATCATTTTCCATTCCATCGCTCGCCGCATCCTTCCTCAATTTAAGCGGAACCGTCACTGTAAGCTTCCTAGTTTTTTACTCCGTAGGCAAGCACCGCCAAGATGCAGCTGTTATATTCATTTTATTATTTCCATAAATAAAATAAATATAACAGCTGCATCTATAATAAATATCTGCATCTAAAATAAATATAGCAGCTGCATACTTTCCCCTTGTTTATTAGTGCCTGATTACCATTCATGATTTGAACATGCTTCCGAATGTGATCCACCCCATCCTTATTCTTCTAGTCATTTTACTCTCACGGTTTCGACGTGGCTTTAGCAAAGCCTAAAGATAAACACTACTGGAATGACCGTCCATTATCACTAACTCAAACACGACCCCCAAGAAGTTCTGGCAGGCCATTGCACCAAGTGATGGCGCACACCAGATTTTGCAATGCTATAGTAATGAAGCTCCTCTTAGTGACAAGCCAAGTCCGTTGTTGCCTTTAATACAGTTATTTTCATCCATATTCACTACAGAAGACCATTCAATCATTCCGCAAGTCACTAAGCTCAATTACCAGTATATGAAGTCCATTGACGTAAAAGAGGATGTTCTCGCAGGTATCATTAATAACCTCAACTTATCGAGTTCATACGGCCCTGATAATATCAACTATAATTTTTTTCAATAATACAGTATAGATATGTAGTAAACTGTTTTGTCATATTTTCGCCATTCATTATCATCAGGCCCACTCCACTCAGACTAGAAAAACACCAAAACTGGTATCATTATACAAAAATGGCAGAAAAAATCCTCCGGAAAACTATCGTCCGATTTCATTCACCTGCATTTTTTTTTTGCAAAATGCTTGTAAATATTAAGTGCTTCCCATGTCCATCACCATCTGGAGTTTAATCATTTTCTTTATTTGCTAACCACCATGCCTTTAAGAAGTACTTGCTCTGTGAGACCCAGTTACTAGAATTTACTGCAGACCTCGGAGCAAGAATACTTCAGGTGAGTGAACGCTGCGAAGGGAGTGCGGGGGAGGGACCAACGATTGTTCTCTGTTTGCCGCATATGCCGATAGATGGCTCGCTGGACTGAAGACCGTGGCGGGCTGCTGGCGAATTCCTCAACGCACACCCGGCACGTGGGCGACGGTTTCCGAATCTGAAAAAAAAAACGGTTATCGCCGATAACAAACCACGCGACACGCATAAAGTGACGTCGCTGAAAAGAGGGGGAGATAAGGGGAGGAGTTACAGTGAAGCGAGGGGGTTGCGGCGATGATAAATGAGCGCGGCTACTTTCTCACATACGGGGCTTTCCTACACCGAGAAGAGAGAGAAGAGAAGGGGGAAAAGTTTGTAGAGCCATCTCTCGGGCTCCTTGCGAAGCAGAAACGATATCGGGCACCGGATAGTTCCGGCGTTTGCTCACCTAAAGTATTCTTGCACCGTGCTGCAGCCATACACTTTAACATAGAATTGTAGTCTCCAAAGAGATTTAATTCCCTCCACTTCTCCAGAGCCTTCGACCCACGTAGCCCACTGCTGCCTAATTTGAAAATTGCCAGTTCTAATATTAACCAGACTGACCCTCTCTTCGATCCGCAACTTTCTGACAGACCATCAGCAGTTCACAATCGTTAACAATTATACGCCATCGCTTGCATATGTCAACTCGGGTGTAACACAGGGTAATGTGTTAGTACCGTTGCTCTTGCTACTTTGTATCAACGATCTACCTAATAACATTTCATTCTACATGCGTGCATTTGCAGATGACTGTATATTATATCGACCAATTATATAAGTCCCGATGATAATCTTTTTATTTTTACAACGCGAACTCGAAATTGTTATGAATTGGTGTGAGTGCCTGGCGAATTAGAGTCAACTCATCTGAATGCAAAATAATGATGTTCTCGCATAGATCTTCAAATCAAAACTTCTCGTATTACATAAGAACCACCTGAGTGTCTTAGACTTCGTAATACAAATATCTATGTGTAAATTTCTACACCAAGCCTTTCCTGGGCCTCTCATATCACAGCCATATGCGCTAACGCTGTGACGCATACGTCATAACGCTTCCATATCTCTTGGGTACATTCGTCGCAACGTACATAAATGCCCATCTAGCGTTCGTAAACTTGCATTTGGTATTTCCGCAGCTTCAAATTGCGTCTCTTAAGGTGTCCATATTATTCATACTTGATTCTTATGTTAGAGGCTAGGCGAAATCGAGCTTGTCATTGTATTTCGCGCTATTATAACTACATGTTAAGCATAACGCAAATAAAACAGAGCATTTCCCTTCAAACTCCAAGTAGCCGACGTGACGTAGTACTCTTGTTCCACACATATGTTGATCAAATGAAGCCACCGAAATTGCTATCGGTGTGCGCGCATCCCGCAGATCCCGGCTTCTTTACAACGACTTCAGTTGTAATCGCATTAGAGGACCACAGACGCATTATAACTGATCAGGCTTACCACGACCTGTTCTATTATGTAATTCACTTCCTGACAAAACTGTTACACAAACGAACAAAGACAAATTTAGAGAACTCCTAACTCTATAGTTCTCATCATAACAAACATTGACATTCATCATGTCTACAATATATTTTGTAACGCGTAATGCGAACTTTTTTTCTTTTTTTCCCCTCCCTCTTGTGTCAAGCTCTGCGCTACCACGAACTTGTATTTTTTTTCTTGGAAGGTGTCAGACTATCGGTGTTGTATTTCTCCTAATTTTAGCACTGCTTCGAGAACAGTCTACTCTAGTTTAGGCTTTGATGTGTTGTGTGTACTCAGGCTACTTTCATTTATTTTGAAGTGTTTTTTTTGTATGCTACCAATGCACCATTCCGTTTGTAACAATTCATATTACTTGCTCATTAATTTTTGAACAGTCTTAGCATTTTCCTCACTTTACTATATTATTACATCGCATTACCAGCACGTTTTATTGTATACTCTCTTGGCACTCATGTATTGGTTTATTTTGTTGTTGTTTTTTTTCTTGCCTTGTGATGCTCCCCTTACTCAATGCTCCTCGTGAGGCATGTAAGTACTTTAAACAAATCAATTAATTAAATAATCAGCCGGTCCAAAACCACACAGGGTACATGATGTCAAGGAAGGAGTGATTGGTTTCACGTAATACTGAAATATACGCAGCAGAGTATACTGCAGAAGAGTGGCTACTGTGAACTGGTTAGTAATTCATTTTTGAAAGAAATACACTTTCTTTGTGCGCAGGGAACGTTTTCCCATCTTCATTCTAAACGTATGTTTTCTTTCCTAAAACGTTCCCTGTGCTCTAAGAAAGTGTATTTCTTTCAAAAACGATTATACAATAACGCATCGATTACGGCTACTACGTGACAAACGTTCCAGTCCCTCGAACATAGATGCCCACATTATCAGGGATCACTGTTCGTGCTGGTGTTGTGCATATATACCTATTTTCAGAAATAAGTTAAGATGTGATCGTATATTTCTGCAGCTAAATGTATGAACGCACTCTGCGGTAGGTGGCACTGATTCGTTGATCCAAATTACGAATCAATCTGCATTTCGATATAACGTAAACGTTGTATCGAAATCATACCATCATCGAGTACATGCACTATGAAAAGAAAAAGGAGGGAATGAATGTATAAGAGCAGGGTACACTGAAGAACCCCTCGTGCCCCCCCCCCCACCGCTGGCGTCGCCTCTGCATAGAGATTTCCCGAAAGAGCAGCGGTTGAGCAATGGACCACCGGCAAGATTAGCTAACAGTGATTACAAACTTCCAGCTTTTGAGCTCAAGAGATACTAAAAGCGAGTAAAAATTATAGTATAGTATATAGTTACTATAGCCATAGACCGCGAATTACACATTTTTGATTGACTAGCTCAGGAATTCACAACTCATTTTTCATCAAGTAAGAAGCTTTTCATGTCCAGAAATGCGCATAGGAATTCGCGGAGTTCTCTGCTGAAATGACAAGATGACATTTTTTTATCCTTTTGAGAAATCACATGCTGAGATGAAGTGGGTGGTGCGTGCACTTGTAGGGTTTAAGTGGCGGGAGCGGGGAGTCTGCGTGTGTGCGTGTTTACATGTGCGTGCGAGGCTAAAAAGTGGAGTTAGCGAAGAACACACGCGTTTTCCGGAAGGGCTCCTCCCGTCGACAGAGGGTCCCTTGCGGATTAGGCTGCATGGCTCAGTAACCCGGATATGTCACCTCGCGTTAGCGCGAAAGCGATGGGACGCCGAATGAAGCCAGGACTGGCGTCATCCCGTCGGCTCCGTCCGACCGGTTATCGCGGACAGCTTCCGCCAGTTCTCCCTTTTCCGCCTCCACTCAAAACACTGTCCTGAAAATACCCGCTTTCTAGCAGTGCGCGGCGCATCTTCGCTTGTTTATTCACGAAGCGGTCGATATAGAAGAGCCGTTACAGTATATTCGCAGCGGAAGGAGGATTGATTGATATGTGGGGTTTAACGTCCCTAAACCACATATGATTATGAGAGACGTTGTAGTGTAGGGCTCTGAAATTTCGACCACCTGGGGTTCTTCAACCTGCACCCAAATCTGAGCACACGGATCTACAAGATTTCCGCCTCCATCGGAAATGCAGCCGCCGCCGCTGGGACTCGGCCCCGCGACCTGCGGGTCAGCAGCCGAGTACCTTAGCCATTAGATCACCGCGGCGGGGCTCAGCGGAAGGGGGAGGGGGGGGGGACAGGCCCAGCATCGCCAAGTAGCATGGTCAGAAAACGCTGCCGATCGGTATTCCAGGCTCCCGAGAACACGCGAGCCAAATATTATAGTGCCAGAACGCGGTCTGGAATTCACAATAAATTCTCAAAGTGAGGAAAAAATGTTTTCTTCTCTCGTCAAATGACGCGAGCTCAAAAAAAAAAGTTGGCAGATCCCAAGTACAGTGGGAATCAATGATATGCAAAGCACGAATGAGAAATGTTGATAGGTCACTTTGAAATTAGCACAACGTTACGAGGTGGAGGTTAATGATGCCGTAAATGACTTCCGTGTCATGATTCTCATATTGGGATGTGTCGTTTACCTTCGTTATCTATTCACGCAACGTGATACCTAATTTAGTATATGTGAAGCTAGCGAAACGGTCGCGAGCACGCCATGAGCGTGGTATGTTGTCATGTTCTTACATGACACAACGTGTCAGGATTATCATGTTTGCACCAGTCATATATTTCGTCGTGAATTGACTTCACGTAACCCCACAATTGGTATATGTGGAGCTAGAAAAACGGCCGCGGGCGCATCATGAAGGGCCCAATATACTCCAATGTAGCGTTGGCGCGCGCGCACGCTGGGCACAGCGACGCTATGTTAGCAAAACGCGAGCACGTTATACTCTGACGCCAGGCGCGACCAGCGTCCGTCGGTGCGGTCCGACAGCTACCGGCGCAAAATGCGACATGCTGCATTTCGCGCTTATGCGTTGCCCATACTACACTGCGTCTCTCTCATTTCGTGACGGAGGGACGCTGGACGCGCTGGAAAAGGCATGCGTCAATGCAACGCAGCGCGGCGTGCGCCTGCGAGTGTAATGCCACAGAGATTGCTCCTACTAGTTATTTTACAAAGAGGACCAACGGGACGCTATGTGAGCGTCTACAGTGCCTCGCAACCAACGAGACGCTATGTGGTGTTATGCCTGCGAGTCCGCAGCGAACGTCCATGCCTAGCAAAAAAGAAATCTGTGTCAACGCCAGCACGCGAGCCCCGCCTGACGCGATAAACAACTTAACGGCGCCTTTCTGGCGCGCACGTGCATTGAGTCACTCGAGCAGCCCGTCGAGCCAGCAACCGGCGCCTTCCTGTCTGGCGGGTCTGACACAATGCCTGGCGACGTCACTCGTCCTTGGGTGCAGCCTTCTGCAGCGCAGCCTCTCCAGATTCGATGAGAAACAATGACGCGGCCCAGCGGGTGAGCTATGTGATAGGGAGTTGAGCTATGTGTTAGCAGACCCATTTGAGAGTAGAGCTATGTGTTAGGGAGAAGAGCTCGGCTCTTCGTGTCTCTGTCGGCTCCAGTGCCGAATTTGTAACGCCTCTGTATATATGCTGTACATAAACCTTGTTTAACTCACCGGCGTCTCGCCCGCTCGTCTATCAGCTCTGCGCAGAAGCAGTCGCGAGCTGAGAAACCTACGCTACCAAACGGCTGGTGACCTTCCCTGCGGAGTTCGAAGCAGTGGCGCCTTCGGGACCGTGTTGGCGTCGCCGTCTTTCGAAACAGTGGTTGCAGCGGTGAGATTCGTAGCGCCCTTCGTAACGTCGTCGGAGGCGCGCGTCGCAACAGTGGGCGTCTGCAGTGCCTCGCAACCGACGAGACGCTCTATGGGCGTCTACTGTGCCTCGCGCCTGCTCACGCACACAGTCTTGGGCAGAGCAGCGCATGCCTCGGGTGTACGAGCACGAGTTGGGAAGACTGACGGAGTTAGTTGTTCAGAAAGGGACACGTAGGCAAAACGCTTTTAGCAGACTCTTCTTTGTGACATAGCTACTTTTCTGGGCACAAGTTCGCCTTCAATAAATTATTGTGGCGTTCTCCTCTTGTGTTACGTGAACATTCTGGTGGAGGTGCTTGGTAGTGAGGAGTGCTCCGAATCCAGGTGACTCACCTCGGAGGCGGCGACTTGAACGCTGGTGTACTGGAGTAAGTTCGCCAGGCTCCAATCGCTGGGGGGTCAGGGCTTCTTTCTCTTGCGCCAAGGGGACTTCCAATCTTACCTCTTGTATTACGTGACAATATGGCAGGACCGGCGCCTGGCGTGGCAACGCCGGCGAGACGCGACAAATTGAACGCCGCGAGCACGCGCACCACGTCACGTCGAAATGTATTGGTGCCTTGACTGTGGCATGTACTCATGTTCTCACACGACACGCATCTCATGATTATCATATTTGTACCAGTCACATCCTTTGTCATCCCATTGGCGTCACATAATACCAAATTGGCATATGTGAAGCTAGCAAAACGGCCACGAGCGCATCATCAGAGTGGCATATAGTCATTTTGTTACATGACACGCATGTCGTGATAATTATGTTTGGATGTGTCATTTTCCTATGTCGTCCGCTCAACGTCGCGTAATACCGAGTGTTAAGAAATTTTCCCCTACAGAATGTCTTCTTTTCTTTTGTCTCTTTCCTTATTTGTCGTCTAGCGCAAGAGAGCGATTGCCTCGCACTCCTGAGAAATCGGTGCTTGTGTTTTGGGAGCGAAGCAAAAGATGAAGGCGGCGACGATGAAGAAGGGTACCTGCAGCACAGTTCTCGGCAAATTCCCCTTTGTGGATGAGCGCTATCTACACGAGGGAGGAAAATTATTTACAAACGGTTCGTATTGGCATATTTATGGAGTTGTCTAGGGGCCCGTAAGGAACTTCAATACAAATACTATGAGTGTAAACAATGTACTACGCCCCTAACACCACCAATATACATTTTAAAGAAAATGGTTCAGAAGTTAATGATAAGTTAATAACAATAATATAAACAATAGCATTATTATTAATATTTGCACGCTTCAGAAACAGTGTTCAAAGTTTTAGCAAATAAAGCTAATTGTAATACCCACACGCCTGAATATATGCAAGAATGTTTAATGCCTATTATAAAAAAATTATAACAGCAATCATTCATTAAAAAATAACATTTTGATCCATCCATCACAGAAATCGACATATAACACGAAAATAAACACGCCTTTGCATGGGTAATTAGATTGTTTACTGTAGATTGATAACGGAGGATTTGCCAAAATTATCTTTCAGTGTTTGGCTGCTATAGCTCCGTTCAACGTGGGATGTATCGTCGTTGACGCTTGGTACATCGTCACCCGGACGAGCAACATCCAAAATAAATTTATTAAACAAACTAATGTGGTATCTGTAGATGTTAACCGCCAAAGCATAACTAGAGAAATAGGCGTGATAGCAAATGAGCGTCGCATATTGGACACGCATATTGGGTTAAGGGCGCCATTCTTCGGCCGGTTAAGTGTGATTGAACACTTCGTTGTATATAAGAATGCGCGTCGTGGTCGTGTCACCTCAGTGTAGCAAATTCATACAAAGTTTCAGTGCTTCAATAAGGTTCTCTCTCCATATATATATAATATATATATATATATATATATATATATATATAAGGAAAAGAAGTGGATGCTTAAGGGCTCGTTTTTGTATTGACACAATGGTTGTGAAATCTAACAGACAATGATGCCAAGAAAAGTATAGGGGAGGTTATAGACCAAATTGTAAGGTAAATAAGAAGAAAGAAAAGTGGGTGAAAAGATAACTTGCAATGGGCAGGAACCGAACCTGCAACCTTCGAATAACGCAGGTACGGTTCCTGCCCACGGCAAGTTATCTTTTCAGCCACTTTTCTTTCCTCACATTTACCTTACATTTGTTTTAATAACCTCCCCTATACTTTTCTTGGCATTATTACCTGTTTAGATTTATATATATATATATATATATATATATATATATATATATATATATATATATATATGAGACCACGTCCGGTACGGCAGCAACCAGGTTATCTTTTTAATCCAGCCACACGAGCCAGAGAGACAGCCCGCGTGCATACGATGATGATCACTACAATGGTTTTGTCATACAGATGAAGATGAAGTACATAGTCAGCGCTCACACTATTTTCCCCCTTCGCGAAAGAGGGCAGCAAGTTAGAAAGGGTTGGGACGCCGAATATATCGTTTCAGACGAGAGACGTGGGCGATCTCGGTGTGGTGGGCGACGGTGATCAGGAGCCGCGTTGACAGGAGCAATGCGATAGTTGACTTCAGATGCTCGTTCCAGGACGGTGTATGGACCGAGATTTCGGTGAAGGAATTTTTCGCAGAGCCCAGGTACACGAACAGTGTCCACAAAAGGACTTCGCCTGGGCGGAACACAACAACTCGACGCTTCGCATCATGTCGATTTTTCTCTTGTTCTGAATGGTAGCAGTGTTGGCGCGGGCGATTTCACGGCAGCGGGCGGGCAGCGCGACGCGAGCGGCGAACTCTTCCGGGAGAGATGAAGATGGATTGGAAGAAGTGGACAAAAAGTGGTGTCCAGAACAAAAGTCGGTACACGGCCATACACGAGAAAAAAAGGTGAAATTCGTCGTACGCTGTATGGCAGTGTTATATGCGAACGTGACGAAGTATTGTGTTCCCAGTTTTTGTGATCCGGTTGCACGTACATAGAGATCATGTCGGACAAAGTTTTGGTGAAAACGCTCAGTCAGACCATTAGTTTCTGGTGATACGCTGATGTGGTCTTGTGGATGGTGTTAGAGGCCTGTAAGACTTCAGCAAGACATGTGAAAGAAATGTCTTGCCACGGTCACTAAGGAGCACACGTGGTGCGCCATGTCGTAAAATAATGGCGCGAAGGAAAAAATCGGCTACTTCAGAGGTAGCACCACATGAAAGAGCTGCCGTCTCCGCGTAGCGAGTAAGGTGGTCTACGGCAGTAACAATCAACGGTGACCGGCTGGCGTCAGCGGAAGAGTCCGTATAAGTCTATGCCCACAAATTCAAAGGAGTGGACGGGCACGGCAGTGGTTTGCAATGGCCCCGCGGGAAGAGACGTGGTACGTTTCGGTGCTGGCATGACGCGCAGGAAGCGACGTATTTGGCGACTGAAGTGGAGAGGCCAGGCCAAAAGCAGCGAGTCTTGAGGCGGTCGTAGGTCTTGTGAAACCCTAAGTGGCCAGCTGTCGCATCGTCATGAAACGCTTGTAGAACTTCCAGACGAAGTGGGCGAGGAATGACGGGAACCCATTGGTTACCGAAGGATGGTAAATTTGCCGACATAATGTTCCCTCTTGAAGCTTGAAACGGGCAAGTTGTCGTCTTAGGCGGCTGTTTGGAGCCCGCGATAAGCCAGTGAGCCGATCGATGATTGTGTGGCAGTAGGTATCGGCATGTTGGAGCGAGGCGAGATCTGTGGACGAAAGAAGGTCCGCCGAGGCAACTAACTGTTTCGAAGCAGCAGCCGTCTGTTTGTCACTTTGGCGGGCGGTGACGAACAGATGGAAGGTGACACTTCGGCGCTTTGCGAGAGCGGGCAACGGGACAAAGCGTCGGCATCTTGGTGTTCTCGGCCCGACCTATATGTGACGCTGTATCATACTCTTGCAATCGTAGTACCCAACGGCCAAGGCGTCCGACAAATTTTTGAGAGACGATAACCAACACAGAGCATGATGGTCAGTCACTATTGTGAAATGCCGGCCGTATAAATAAGGACGAAACTTTTGTATGGACCACACGATGGCGAGACATTCTTGCTCAGTGATGCTGTAGTTTCGCTCAGCAGGTGACAGAGTACGGCTCGCGTAGGCCACGACTTGTTCTTCGAAGCGTGGTTCCGCTGAAGAAGGACAGCACCGATGCCAAGTCCACTTGCGTCAGTGTGTAGCACAGTATGTGCTGCAGGGTCGAAATGGCGAAACACTGGCCGTGATGTGAGGCATCGCTTGAGGGTGTGAAAAGCGGCTTCGCAGTCATCCGACCAGACAAAGGTGCGCTCGTGGTCAGAAGTTTGTGCAGAGGAGCCGCAATAGTAGCGAAATACGTACAAAGCGGCGGAAATACGACGCTAAGCCAAGGAAGCTGCGGAGGTCTTTCTTGTGGTTGGTGTAGGAAAGTGCATGCCGTGGCAACCTTGTCAGGATCGGGCTCAACGCCATGTTTACTGACGGCGTGACCTAATACCTTGATGCTGTGACTGGCAAACCGACACTTCTTAGTGTTGAGCTAAAGACCGGCCTTAGCTTACACGTGAGGACTTCGTCTAGCCGTTCCAGGTGCTGTGAGAAGCTGTACGAAAAGATGACAATGTCGTCCAGGTAGCAAAGGCAGGTCTTCCATTTTAATCCCCGCAGTACCGTGTCTATCATCCGTTCGAATGTGGCTGGGGCATTGCACAGGCCGAAAGGCATCACATTGAATTCATAGAGCCCATCTGGCGTAGCAAACGCAGTCTTCTCTTTATCAGACTCGTGCATTGGAATCTGCCAATAACCGGAGCG
Organism: Rhipicephalus annulatus; assembly: GCA_013436015.1. Taxonomy (NCBI): domain Eukaryota; kingdom Metazoa; phylum Arthropoda; class Arachnida; order Ixodida; family Ixodidae; genus Rhipicephalus; species Rhipicephalus annulatus. The sequence continues at coordinate 693 of WOVY01000961.1, read as the reverse complement.
CAAGTCGAGACTTGAAAGTACTCGGCACCTTGTAAAGTATCAAGAGCGTCGTCAATGCGAGGCATTGGGTAGACGTCCTTACGAGTGATTTTGTTGAATGATCTGTAATCAATGCAAAACCGTACCGAGCCATCCTTTTTTTTCACTAGTACGACAGAGAAAACCATGCGCTTGTCGAAGGCCTGATGACGTTGCGCGCGAGCACGTCGTTGACTTGTTCTTCTATAAGCTTGCGTCAGAAGCGCACACGGTAAGAGCGGCGGCGAATCACACGGGATCCGTCGGTGTCGATACGATGGGCGGTCACTGTTGTTTGACCCAGACCTTCGGAACAAACGTCAAAGCAAGTTTGTGCTTCATTAATAACGCTAGCAAGGCATCAGTTTGCGTTGGGTTGAGATGTTCACACAAGTGGCCTTGAGAGCAGGAAATGCATCTTCCGCTGGCATACACCTTTGAGAATGACGAACAGATGAACCAGTGACGACACAAAGCGGTGCTTCTTCAGTAATGCTGGCAACAGTGGTCCCCTCTGGCAAAAGAAGTGGTTCTGGCGTCGTGTTGCAGACCGTGATGCTTGCATAACCACGGAGAACCGCACTAAACCAGATGTTATGGTGATTCCCTCGAAAAATGCAGCGCTGGCAAGGAACAACCACAGCGTCAACATCTAGAATGTCTCGTGACTTGATC